>DVVJ01001090.1:0-12270 GCA_018234505.1 Junonia neildi neildi | reverse complement strand
GAACAGCTGGCGGTGCGCTTCGCTTTTATAGGTGGACATCGTGTAAAAAAACAACTGTCAGTATTTTTATGTCAATACGGCCTCTCCTGACGATTGGTCGTCCTCGGCCATTTCTTCTAGTTGGGCAAGTGGACTCTGAGAAGTTTCAGGTGCTCCGGTATGAATTTCTGTCATGGTTTCATTGCCGCGTGGACCCAGGTGTTGATTCTCATTTGATGTACATGATCCTGATTCATCTTCACAGCCAGTTGAACTTGTAGATGGATCATCGTCTTCTGTAAATATGAAATGGACATACTAAGTAATTGTTCATTTTAATCGTTTCATTATGCTCTTGAATTACATTTTGTTGTAATGTTACACAAAATACATACTAAATTTTAAATGAATTTAATCATACTAAATTTTAAATGAATGTAACCCAGTATCTAATTCAAGATTATTTTTTATTTTATTTTTATTGTATGTGCATAGATAGAGGCGCCCAGTTAGCATATCTCATCATGAACCGACAGAGGCGCCCAGTTTGCATGTCTCTTAAACAAATTGACAGAGGCACCTAGTTAGCATGTCCCATCAACAAACTGACAGAGGCGCCCAGTTAGCATGTCATAGCGGAGCCAATGCTCAACGCCCTTATATGAATACACACACATCAGACTTGTATAATAGGTCTCAAGGGTTACATACCATCAAAAAAGGCGGTGCAAAACTCGGGGGTCCACTCTCCATGCCAAGCAACCAAATGCTCGGCGGCAGCTTGAGTAGTCTTACCATAAGAGCCACTCAGTAGCTGCAATTCATACCGGCCATGTGGTAGAATTTTCGTCACACGGTAAGGCCCTCTCATTCCCGAGTCCAGCTTGCCTGTAATTTGAAGAGTTTTAATTACAAACACGTTATCATTGAGTTTAAAAGTTCGTAAGACTTTTCGATTTTTATTTACATATTCGTCTTGTTTCGATCTGTTCTTGTCAAGTAACTCTATAGCGTGTTGTCTTTGCAATTCTCTCAAGCCCTCACGATTTGGTCGATTATTTTCTAAAGCCACATCATGAACTAGTGATCGTATTACTGGTGTTGTTGCTTCAATGCCGATTAATAACTGCAGTGGCGATATTTGAGTGGTCCTGTGCTTTGTGCAATTAATAACAAGTTGCATTTTCCATAAGGACTCTGACCATTTACTGTCACCTTTGGAAGCCTCTATTCGTAACATATTAAGTAAAGTACGACAATAGCGCTCGACCTGGCCATTCTCATTATGCATCCCGGGCGTTACAAAATGAATTTTACTACCTATTTCAGTTACTAATTGTTGAAAATCTGTACTCTCAAACATTCTGCCTTTATCACACACTATTACTTTAGGAGAACCAAATAAAGAAACGGCATTTAATACTATCTGTTTAAGCTCAATCGAATTTTGTCTTTTTAAAGCATAAAATAAACAATATTTAGAATAAGCATCTACTATAATAAGAATGTACTTGTTATCGTTAGAAACAGGCAATGGACCTAATGTATCCATATGTATTACATTGAATGGAGAATCGGGCTTATGCCACGAAGAAATAGGTTGGTGAGGAGCCCTAGGTACCTTTTTGGATGACAAACAAATCAAACAATGTTTAATATATTTTTTTACGAAAGTTTGAAGTCCCGGAAACCAAAAATGACGCAAAATTAGATCTATTGTTTTGTCAGCACAAATGTGTTCATGCTCGTCATGAAAAATTCTTAAAAGGCTTAAACGGTGTCCCTTAGGGATAAAACACAGTAACCTTGGTTCCTCACCAACGTGGGTGTACTTATAATAAAGCAATTCGTTTTTAACAAAATATCGTGAATTATCAAGTTCGTTATTGTTTAACTTGTCAATTAGCGTACGAGTTTCCTCATCCGCTGATTGAGCAATTTGTGCCCAGTTTTTAGGTCTGGCAATATAACGGATATCTACAGGATTTCGACTTAAATAATCGGCGTGTTGCATCATGACACCCTTTCTGTATTCTATTGTAAAGTTGAAATCCTGCATATAAACCCACCAACGCGCAACCCTTGGTAAAAGGTCTTTCTTACGTTCAGTTAACTTAAGCGCGTTGCAATCTGTTACAATTTTAAAACAAATACCTAACAAATAATGACGAAAATTTTGTAAAGCTCTAATTATAGCAAGAGTTTCGAGTTCGTATGAATGATATTTTGGTTCAGCGCCTTGAGTTGTTTTACTAAAATAAGCCACGACTCGTCTCTTTTTATTTTCATGTATTTGTAACAAAACTGCACCGTAACCGATTGAACTAGCATCCGTGTGTAGCTCAGTTTGTAATTCCGGATCGAAAATGGAAAGCACGGGCTCATTTGTAAGACATTTTATTAAATATTTTCGCGAAATTTCTTGTTCTT
Source organism: Junonia neildi neildi (assembly GCA_018234505.1). NCBI lineage: Eukaryota > Metazoa > Arthropoda > Insecta > Lepidoptera > Nymphalidae > Junonia > Junonia neildi. The sequence goes on along the minus strand of DVVJ01001090.1, from coordinate 9,861 downwards.
CCCCCCATTCAAATTTAATTGTATTGCGAAGTAATTTGGCTATAGGTGCAGTTTTGGATGCATAATTAGGAATATATCGGCGAAAATATCCCGCTAAACCTAGTAATTGTCGAACCTGCTTCACGTTCGTAGGTACAGGAGAATCAATCAAAACTTTAATTTTTTGTTCGCTCGGTCTAACCTGACCTTCAGAAATAATTCGACCTAAATACTCAACTTCTGTAGCTACGAACTTACTTTTTTTAAGGTTTATTGAAAAGCCCGCGGAGGTAAGAGTAAATAAAACTTCACGCACGTTTTTGATTGCCTCCTCTACACCAGACTCCAAAACTAGTACATCATCTATATAACAAATAGCCTTACCAGATTCAATAAGGGCTTTTAAAGTGTTCGTGTTCGTACTGCTATCAGCTACTGGTTTCTGTATGATTTGAATTGAACTGGAGGCTTTGCTAGAACTGGAGGCCTGGCGGGTATTGGTTCTCTTAAATCTGAGCAAGCTTTCAAAAATTTCATACCAGAATGATTTTAGTGACATAGACTTAGTCGCTCCCAAAACCCTTCGGTACAACAACCAGGCGTTATTCTATTCACACAGATGTCGAGTATTTGCGAATAGATAGATAAATACCATCGGTGACCCCGGAATGGAGTATGGTACAAAGCGATCAGCATATCGGCTAATTATTTGGGCATTGTATTGCTTTATTATTATTGTATTGCTTGATTATATTGGGCAAGGAACATCTACTTCTCTTTCTTCATCTGTTTTCGTATCTTTTGGCCACCTTATTCAAGTGGCCGAAAGATACAAATAAAAGTCATTTATTGTCGAACCCTTTTTACCATTTACTGTCGAATATAACTTTGCAGGCAGGCTTCTGAATAGATCTAGCTAAAGCTAACACTACTTTCGAACCCAAGCCCATACTATTTTCTTCAACATTGAAAGAGTGGAACCTAAACGTATCATCTCCACCGTAGATCAGAAAGTCGTACACAATTCCGGAGATACCCGAACGAACAAATACCTTAAAAGCCCACCGCTTCGGCTTGTTATGCACATATTGTTTACGACTGCCTGATCTAGTTCCTTTATGGTTGCTTCTGACTTGGGGACGAGAGCTAAAAGTTGACGAATACTTTTTTGCTGCAGCTGCATTAGTTGCGGCTTCTCAAAAAAAGTAAAATTCCACTTAAAAACTTTGTCTAAACTGTCTTTAGATCAATATAAAAATATAATTTGTAGTAATAATTTCAAAAATACGATCTACACGAATCTGGCAGTGTCCTGTATTTGGTACATAACGTAATTGTCATAAATGTTCGGCTACCTGGCAATGTCCCATATTCGATACACTTGAAAATAACCATTTATTAAATGCCTTTGCATTGCTTTTTATTATATTAAAATTGAATTGAACTCATAATAAATATAGTAACGTATTTGATATTAACAATTAATTGACAAAAAAGTTAGTAAAACATATTATTATTTAAGTTTTTTACATTGCGTTCTGTAGTCGCATGCGACCGTTCCACCATTTTGCGCACTACTGCCGATTTAGTGTTGAAAACCGTTAAAAATAATTTTCAGTAGGTTTGGTAGAATGTTATTTACAATATCAAATGAAAAATAAAGTCCGGTAACGTGATTTCTTTTGTCAAAAAATTGTTTAAGGTAACGTCACATATATGGTACCATGCCAAGAATAGGGTTAACAAGCCCGAATGGCATACACTTATACTCAAACTGCCCATCAGGCGTCACAAAAGCCGTCTTCGGTCTAGACTCTTCTGATATCGGGATTTGATAATACCCTGAAGCTAGGTCTAGTGACGTAAAGAAGGTGTGCCCTGAAAGTGAATCCAACTGGTCTTCGACTCGCGGCATCATGTAGTGATCCTTAATAGTTTTTCGATTCAGAGCTCTGTAATAAACACAGAGTCTCTTCTCTCCAGTCTTTTTAGCAACCAGTACTATTGGACTAGCGTATGGCGATGATGATTCTTGAATAATATTTGTGTCTAACATTTCTTGAATCATTCCTTGTACTTCGTTCCGTTCTGAATGTGACAAACGATATGGTCGATATACGACAGGTTCGCAGTCTTTCAACTTTATTTGCATTTCCGTTATTGTAGTTAATCCTAAATCTTTGAGTCCCACAGAAAAACAGTCGCGAAATTCTTCGAGTAAGGACTTTAACTCAGGTTCTTGTTCCATGGATACAGTCTCTCCGCAATTAACTGTAGCGCTGCTTTGATCTTTCATGACTATGGAAAAAGTTTGTACATTATGAACATTATTTATGGGTAAGGCCCGTGTCATTAGCGAGTCTTTATTTAATTTTTTTTTATTAGATGATATGTTATAAACCAGTAAGTTTCCGCAACCACTTTCAATATTATACTCTCCTGGAAGAAGGTAGAACTCGTTTCCCTTTTCTCCTGTTAGCGTACCATCAACATATACTTTGGCTATATAAGTGTTATCGCAAATTACCGGTACTGATTTCATATTATTAGCATCGATTTCCACATTCTGTTGTATAATAAGAAATAGTTTAGACTTCTTTGTCACTTTCTCAAATATCAACCGTGTCGGAGTTTTTGTAATGAGAATATCCGGACGTTCTGTGAAGGAATGGCCAAGTAATATAGGATATTTCATAACTTTATCATCTACCACAAAAATTTCGAGAGTTTGTGATATATTTTGTACTTTAATCTCTGCGATAGTTTTTGCTCGTGGTTCTACTAAATTTCCGCCCAAACCCCTCATCAACGGCAGATTTTCAACATTTAATTTTAATCCCAATGCCAAAGCGTCAGAATTACGTATAATAGTGCATTCGCTTCCGAGGTCTACATAACAAGTTAAAGGAATGTTGTTTACTAAAACTGTTAAAATGTACTTATCTTTAGACTTTTCCTCTATTGTTTTGTTGATAGTATCCTTTTCACGGTTGATAGCATCCTTTGATATTGTATCTCTATCCAATTTTAAAACCTGTTTTTCTTTGCCTGTGGTATCCTTTGCCTTTTGTGACGGTTGCGTGGTCATCATGTTGGGACAGGTTGTTGTACGATGCCCAATTTTAAAGCAATTATTGCACTTTTCCAGGGTTTTAGGGCATTTAAAACTTGCATGACCTTCAATACCACAGTTTGAAGCACTTTATTGGCGGTTTGGAGCTGAAATTTGTTTTCTTGATATCCGGTTCCTGATTTTGAAGTCTTCTATCATTTCCGTTTCTGTTAAGATTTTTGTGGTGTTCTTTTGTTGGTCCTACTTTAACAGATTTCAGGTATTTCAGAACAAGTTCTGGAGTAGAAAATTGCGCTGCCTGTGCTCCTAATTTAATTACCCTGTCTTCGATACCAGCCAGAATACAGTCTACTGCTTTTCTTCCAGTGATTTCGCACCTATTAAGCAGATTCAGTTTCGCGTAATAATATTGTTCTAAAGGTTCGCCGTATTTGACTTTCAGTGTAAGCATTTCACTTAATAAATCTGCGTAATTTTCTCGACATAAAAAGGACTTGATAAGTTTGGTTTTCCATTCGGACCATGTATATTTAATACTTGGTAAGCTTTGATACCATGTTTTAGCGAGACCTGTAAGTTTCGGTAATGCATAATGAATAATTTCTCGTTCGTCCCATTCATATATTTCTGCACATTCCTCAACTTTCGTCAACCAACTTAATATCCATTGTGTTTTGGATAGTGGATCAAATTCGGGTACGACATTGGTCATTGAAGAAATAGTGTGTCCACTAGAACGACTCATATTCTTCATATCTTCGATAAATTGACCAACAATACGCGAGGTAGAACTGTCATTGTCTTCTATGTTACGATGTTGTTTACCTTCGTTGTGTCGAAACCAATCTTTGGGTTCTTCACAATCTCGAGGTTGACGTCGAAGATCATTTCGCGATCTTGATCTGCTCATTATGTGATAACGTTGCTCATGCTCATCGTCATACCCATCTCTGAAATACCTCCTATACGAAGAAGGAGATGCTCTACGATATCGATCTCTAAGACGTTGCTCATGCTCATCGTCTTCAGGACGATGAGCATGAGCAACGTATGAGTGTCGAATGAGTATCGAACATGAGTATCGAACATTTGGTCAGAAAGGTAGTTTGAGCGTTGCTCATGCTCACCGCTCAAGTTTTGTATTTCTCGATTACGTTGTTCTCTCAGATCTCGATATTCGTTGTGGCTGGGACTGATGCTTCTGTTTCGTGACCGTCTCCGACTTCTATTGAGTTGTTGGTTATCAATTGTTCGAAATACGTAACTTCTACTTCGTGAACGTCTCCTGTGCGGGTTACGATCGTGAGATTTCGTCCTCGACCGTGTGCGCCGTGGTGTTTCAATAATACGCATATTTGATCCCTCGCTCTACATCTGAAACTTAAAAAATAATGCGTGAGTCTAAATCTATATATGCATTTCGCTACGTGATACGTTCGTGGAATTTTTATGCGAGAGAAAAAAAAGTCATATGTGCCAGTCTGTTAAGTCAAAGTATAACGCAGAAATAAAAAAAAAACATAGTATAAAAAGAAAGAAAAGAAATAAAGAAAAAAAAATTACAAAGATATTATAACCTATTTACTATTTTGCATTAATGCATACTTTTAAATTAAAGCCCATAATTTTGAGCGTTTTCTAGCAATTCAAGACCATCAAAAAAAATACTATAAAAAATTTTTAAAAGCCGATGAAATAATTAAAATACACAAAAACTATAAAAATAATTTATTTTATGATAATCATTATAATATGGCGGTACTTACGTTAAATTTCCTTGTGGGCGTTTGTTTGAGAGATTATAATAAATTCTCGATCGTGCCACTTCTGATATGTTAGAGTAAAAGACAATACTGGTTTACTTCTAAGGATTTTTATTCACTTTGGTTTTTTAAAATGTCAATACAATATTACATTTACAAACTACCGACAATATAATAATCTTAAGAGATGTTTCTTGCACGATAACTCAAATCGGAATCCCGCCTACGACTATTACTCCCTCTTATATTACATCCCTCCCATTAATAAACACAGACACTGATTTGATTAAACATCCGTTTAATCAAGTTAGTGTTTTTAAAATTATTGTATTAAATGATTTATAACTATAAATAATATTCAAATAATAATTTAAGGCTAAGAATTCATTATAAAAAACAAAATAACATTATTATAACGATTAAGGCTCACAATACATCGGCGCTAATTTGATTAAACATCCGTTTAATCAAATTAGTATTTTTAAAATATTGTATTAACTTTATAACTTAAACATAATATTCAAATAAAAATTAAGGGACCTTGTTATAGTTTGCCTCTTGCCTCGCTAATAGGTGTTCATTATAAAAACAAAATAACATTATTATAACGATTTAGGCTAACATTTTATAGTAACTTATTTATTAGTAGCTACGGCAACTATTTAGTGTGTTTTTGTCTATTAAAATCGATTTAAATAAAATATTAATACCTTTGCGGATCCGCATCGCTGGATCCAGCACTAAATGCTGAATCAAACATGTCTAAAAAAAGCGCTGGATCCAGCTAGATTGCTGTATGCTGGATCCAGCAATTGCAATCCCTATCTCTGCTGCAGCAGCTGACATACTGGCGTGTCGGCTAAAACGTGAGGAAGTTGCCCCGTGGCAAAGAACAGGCTCTCTTCCTCCTTTGTTGTGTGCAGATACGTGCAATGCTCTTGCGTGCACCCAGGTGGATTCTGGTAATCGTGACAGAACTTCAAGATCTTTTTCATTTCTTCAAAGTCAAGTTCATGACGAAATTTACATTGTGTGTTTTTATTACAGCTCCCCAAACGAAGTTACGGCATATTTCCATTTTTTCGTTTGGGGCTCCATTGTCGTTGCTGACTTCAACATTCTCTAGCGGTGGTGGTGGTTGCCCTGGTAAAGGGGGCTGACGGCCATTTTGATCTATTTTATTGTTCATTGACTAATAATCTTCTATCAGTTGAGCTCTCTTCGAGATCACCCACTGAAAAAATGTTTCAACTGGCCTCTCTTATGAACTCGAGAGTGGCTGCGAGGCCTTTCCCAAGGTTGCATTGGGCTATCTTTATTGATTTCGGGGTTGTGACTGTGTGGTTTACCTTCGTGACTTCTTTTACAGATAAGATATTTGGCTTCTGGCGAATCTGTCCCACCTTTGCCAAATTGGACAGTCTGATGAATAAGCAGGATGCTGTTCAACCCGCCCCGTACTAGACAGACAATTAGAGCATTTTGCGGTTTGGTCCCTCAAGTGGCAGTTTTTTGACTCATGTTCTTGGGCACAGTACACACACACCAGCTCTGCTTTGCACATTTTCGCTGTGTTGCCGAAACCTAGGCACTGGAAACATTGCCGAACTGGTGTCTGGTCGACTGCGAGTACCACTTGGTACCCACTCTTATCCTCTTATCCCTTAAGGCTTTCTATGTTGTCGGGCTTGCTTCCACGATTATGTGACTCAGAGATGGGTTCCTGCATTTCGTCTCTGAACCCTCACGACCTGTTCTGTCTTGTCAACCTGAGTCAGCAATTGTGAATTTTGTTTGACAATAGCTTCTTCGATCTTTTGATTGCTGATATCATTGGTTACCCCGATCAGACGTAGTAGTGGTTTCTTTGCTACTGGTCTGGATACGGTCAGCTTATTGTCCACTTTACTGATGGCTTCCGACAACATAGCACTCCCTTGCTCCGTCTCACAGGTAAATAGCACCTTTTGGTTTTTTTAATTTGCGGACACCGTTTATGCCCACTCCTAGTTCTATTACGTCGACCTTCTCTTTAATTTCTTTGGCGATATCTTCGCCACAGAGACGGGGGTCCGCCGATTCTACCACTACAGCGTGACGAGGTTTTAGTAAGGCCTCTGAGTATAGTAGCTGTTTCGATTTATCAGACTGCGCCTCTAGTGTATCCGAAGTTGTATTTGACCCGATGTGATATTATCGACCTTTTTGCTGACATTTTTTTTTATTTCCTCTTCCAGACTTTCCAATGTTGGCAGGATGTCAGCATTATGTACCGGTCTAGGTGGTGCGTTTTGTGTCAGCTTGTCTTCTAGGGTCGCCATTTTTACCACTTCCTCTTTTAGTTTGGCGTCAAGTTCGTATACCAACCATCTGGCTGCTTCTGCCTCTTTGTAGGTTTTATTTGACTCTTCCATTAAATCTTCGAGCTGTTTGGTTTGAACTTTCTGTAGTTCCATAAGGACCTTGTTATAGTTTGCCTCTTGCCTCGCTAATAGGTGTTCACTATATGACTTTGCCCTTTCTGAACATGAACGAGACTGATCCTGTCCCGTCCTCGACATCGCGTGGCTCCGAAGCTGCTCTTATGCTTTGGTCGAGCTGTGCTTGTGCTGCCGCCCTTGGTTGGGGTGTGATTCTTAGGACTGAAGAGTCAGATCTAGGTCTTTCGGTCTTGTTAGCCTCGGGAGTAGGGGTAGATATTGAGTCCAGTCTCTCACTTCCGACTTACCTTTTATCCGCCAGGTGTTCCACTACGATATAAGGAGGGGTTCCTTCCGTATTTTTCACCGTTTCGGGCGTATCATTTTGCGATAATAGCGTATTTGCTGGGTTCACTATTACTTTAGGCGATTCCTTCGGTTGGACTTTGTCTTTTCCTGTGTTGGGAGCTGGTATTGATTCTTTGGTTTTTGCTTTTTCCCTGTTTGTGCTTGGTATTGGAGCAGGGGCGGTGACCTTTCTCACAATCCTTTTTGAGTTGGCGGTGCCGTAACTATCCGTCTTGTCCGACATCCTTGGTATTGTCAGTACCAGTGCAAACCCAGGAGCCAGCCACCGCAACTAGAAAAACTGGGTCGGTATAACCGGTACCCGTTGTGGAAGGGAAGGGGATGGATGCCTTGATTCCGCTAAAGCACTCCAGTCGAACTCCCAAGTTCCTGACGTCACTGGTGTCCAAGATATTGTACTTTGAAAACTTTTCAAAATGGTGGACAGATTGAGCCAAATGAAGGGAGAGCAGCGGACGTCAATACCGACTCACTTTTACTTAAGATGATTTTAATCGATCTTTCTTAGAATTTGCGGTTTTAACACTTATATTGTTACTTTTAATTCGTATATACTATATTTTATAATTTTATATTTTTATTTATTACACTTTTATAACTGCATAACTGTGAAGTTCATACACAGTCTGGAGTATAAAGATAATTTTCTCACTTTATTTAACTAATTACTTCTGGATAACGTTCCCACTTATACGACACTTATAGTTACATTGTTTTTTGACTAACTAAGATTAATTCACGCGTTATTTACTAAAAAACTGAATATTTTGTACAGAGCTATATCAACACATCCGAAGCACAGAGCCCTCTCCTTCCTTCTGCCCGTTGAAGCGGTGCAGGCCGTTGCCGCTGGTGCTGGTGGTGACTGTGCTGCTCTTCGGCACCGCCGGCACTTCGCTCGGTACAGCGGGCTCGGACGCGGTGGATTGCCTTAAAATTTCCATGAAAGTCTGCAACACATCTGGGGAAGAGAGGCCGACGTAATTCGTTCGACGAGACAAATTTTGTAGTAATGAGTCGTCTAGCCGCAAAGCAGACGATGAAACTGAATTTTCTAATACATTAGTTGCAATAAAAACTGCTTAGGAACATTGGACGTTCCTGATACAAATGGCGTTTGATTGAATTGGCTCAACACATCATGTATGTACATGAAGTTGTGGTAGACCCTCCACATATTCCTCAATCAGCCGGAAGAGCTCGTTGCTGACGAGTGACCGCAGGAGTTCCTTCCTGTTTTGGTATTCCTCTAGCTTTTTTTTTTTATATAGTAATGTGTTATACTCCTCCTCTCTGCATAATTTGTCCATTTCTTGTTTGTACGATTCCACACTGATCTCGCGCTGCACGCACTGTACGCACTAAACGTCTGCAGATTTCACCTCGTCCACCTTCCTGACTTTCTTCGGTTGGACATCAAAGCTGTTAGGTGATAATCTCTTGGCAGCAGTCTTTTTAGCCTGCACATGTGTTGGTATCGGAGGTGGGGGCCTACTAGCGTCGAATATTTGTGGAATAGGTGGTGGTGGCTGTGTAAGTGGGTAAACAGGATTGACCTGTGCTGTGGATTCTGTAAACATTGGTGGATGTTGTTGCACCGCAGTAGATGCAACAATTGGTGGTGGAGGCGGAGGAGGCAACTGCTGCAGGGGCAGCATGGGAGGAGCGGGCCTCGGACTGGGCACGACAGGTACCACGGGCGGCGGTGGCGGCGCGGCCACCGGCGCCGGCGGAGGGCCTTCGAACGACTCTTGTATAAAGAGTGCTATTTGCGGAATCGTCTCTGCTTAGGGATTGCAATCCAGCAGAGTTTTCAATCCAGCTGGATTCTTGCTGGATTGACCTAAATCCAACTGGATCCAGCGCGGATCCAGCAAAATGTGAAACAAAATTAAAAAAGCGACATTTTTAAGACCTTTTTAATAATTTGTACTTCTTACGATAATCTAGGAAATCTTTTACTCATTTGGTGATATCTTATATCAATTTGCGTTAGTTTTTTAATAATTTGATCAAAAGAATCAATTTAAAAGTAAATAACAAACACATTGCAACCTCCTATGTATAACATTTTAGATAATGTTTCTAAGTACGCTTTTTTTTTTGAGGGTAGGAGTCAATAAACGTACATCATAAAATTTTGCTCTTCAATTTTTTATTAATAATAAATAATATCTAATTTTTTTATACATTTAAATGAAAAACCTGTGTATGTAGAATACATTGACCGTCAGCAAGTGTTCTCCTTAATTTAAAC
>DVVJ01001089.1:0-12274 GCA_018234505.1 Junonia neildi neildi | reverse complement strand
GGATTCCGCTATTTCTTATTTCTTGTTTCTTATTCCTTATCTCTTATCTCTTATATCTTATGTTTTTCATTGTGTAGTAGCCTTAACAAACAACGGGTTGCGGCCGAACATGGGGCGAACGCATGTGCCAATGTCAAATACCTACCACGCACGAACAATTAGGCCCTCTACACAATGGCGAACGCGTCTGTTGATGGCACTGGCGCACATGTTCGCTGTTCTGATGTGTAAAGGAGCCATAACACAGAGTCTGTGTCAGAGACTGATCGACCTACTGATATGTGGACACTTCGTAGAGATGTGTTGGCGGATGCATCTGTCGACGCCGACGAACGACGAATGCGTGTGCTTATGTGTGAAAAAGGCATGAAATAGATCTTCAATAAAATAAGATAAGCTGTGGATTCTGAATGTCAATCACAATATCTTAAAGTTTTGACATATGACATATTATCAATTTGCCTTATTTGAAATTAAGATCTTATGGTACAGTAATAGAAATGAAAATATCTTGCACCTATCCAAAAATCATACCATTTGCTTATTTCACAATACGATCGCAGTTTGTAATACTGTAATATCTAATATAAATTTTCTAACAGTTTATGAGTTTATCAAATATTAATAATAAGGATAGTATTATTTAATACATGTATACATCTGTAATTGGTATAAGGATACAATGCCACTATTTTAATTGAATACACAAGTTATATTTAGAATTTAAAATGTTCCGAAGTAGAGTTTTAACGCGAGTAAGCCTTTAAAATTGTGTTATTTATTATTTAATAACGATTCCTACAGAATAGTGACAGAATTAATGTGTAAAAAAATTGTAGATTTTGTGGCGGCACGGAGCGATTAATAAGATCGATTATGCAAGACCCAGTGTAATCAATTTATGCACAAATTCAATAAATATAAGAGAACAATGCACTGTAACCCTCAAAGAAAGTTATATTAAGAAATTTATGAAAGCTGTAGGATGGATGGATCAAGACAGGACGGTAAGTAACTTTCTGCAATGCGAACTCTTTTATAACCTCACTTTTATTGTACGAGTATAAACAACACTATTATATCCAAATAAATAATATTATGTATTTGTTACAGCGCTTAAAGTTAACTGGGTATTTTCTATATGAATGTGTGCCCATTAAAGTGGCTTACAATGAATGGTTTGAGGTGCTCGATCTTCCAGACACATTTGCTTCCTGGTTTATAATAACGGAACTGCATGTGTGGTTACTGCTGGTACGATATATGGCAGAGGATGTCACCCCATCCAGCACACAGAAAAAGAAATATGTTAAAGGAGATGGACATTTTGTGAGAAACTGTATCATAGAAGCCTTATGGGCGGATGTTGCAAATAGAATAAAATTATTGGAGGTAACTTTACAACTACTAGTCTTAAGATCTTTTCTTTCTTGACTTTTGTGTATGTTTCATTTTATCTCATTTAATTAATCTATCAAACCAATTATTTGCATTATCTTCTTGTTGAACTGACACTAGAATGATAATGCTACTTTTTCTTCCTCTTTTCTATTAAACAATATACTTCCTTTCTATAAAAGAAATTCCTTTATATAAAATATTTTGTTTGTGGTTGTTCATCAAATTTTAATGTATAATTTTTTCTTGTCAGCTATACTTATAGCTATATATAAGTTTCATGATTAAAATGTAAGCTTGTCATGAGAAATGATCAACATTCTGTTAAATGCCAAGAATTAGAAACACAATTTAACCTTTTTTGTACAAGATATAATACAATTTAGATAAAATAGTATTTAAGGTCAAAAATATTAACTACTTTTTGGCAAAACTATGAAATATGAGAGAGATATAACATGTTATAAATATCTACTTAAATTAAATAAAATTAAATCTTATAGCAAAAGGTCACTTATAAAGGGTTACACAATCACTAATAATATGGCAACAAAATAAATAGAGATATCAATGTTTAGATAATAATTATTTATTATACTTCGATACTACTATTGTAATAAGGAAAGATTTGTATGTATGAACTCAAAATCTACTGGACTGATTTCTAAAATTGTTTTCTGTGCAATGTTGAATTAGATCGCTTGTTATCAATAATACAATAGTTTGAATACATTGATCTTAATATTTTCAGGGAGCGAATCCAGTAATAGCAAAGAAGCAGGTAACAGAGCTATCGGAACAGTTCCAAGCTGCTTTGGTCGGTTATGACGAGGGGCTTATTGAAGATAAAGTGTTGGCTGCAGCCATATGGAGACGATTTTACTTCCTTTCTGAAGACGCAAAGGCGGAGAATGTTCTTAAAATAGTTCACTTTATTAGACATCAGGTAAGTTGGCATGAATACATCTAGAATGAATTAATTATATTTTTATAAAACTACAAATATAAAGTTGTATTTATATAAATAATCAACATTTTTGTTAAATTTGAATGGAAAAAAGGTAGAAAACTAAAAATTTGTAAAGTAAGGTATTGATTTAAAAAAAAAAAAAAAATGTAAAAATAATTATGAAATAGACTGTGTATTACTACAAAAATTGAATACTTCTGCATTTTTGAAATCATGTTATAAAAAAATATTTCTGTTGTTTCAGTTATCTGAATTAGATAAAATCCCTAGTGACAGTTTGAGATGGAAACCGCAAGTCAACTGGTTGAGTATAGTTCAACACTGATTGATTATATTATTTCATTGTTAGAAAAGGTTGTTGAGTTTATTATATAAATTAAGTGAATCTAGAATATGTTTTATTTATAAAAATGGAACCCTATTAATGTAAGGTCTGTAACATTAGAAGATGTATGATGTAAAATAATTAAAGCAGATGTATTATATGGAATATGCATGTGACTCCAAAATTGATAAAATATTTTTATATATAGTGTTTTATGTTAAAGAAACATAGCTGCACAATTGTTTTAAAATTCATTATAATTTAATAAGCAGTAAAAATAAATTTAAAAAAATTGCATTTTCTTTGAAAATTTGAAATTTCTAAAACGCCACGCTATTGGTGGAACTAAGTGTGACGCACGTGTGACGTCAAATTACGATATGTGCACAAGGTGAAAAGTCGTTATTTTTTTAACAGCTCTGGATACACGTCATTTACAGAAATTATTGTAGATAAGTTTTTAATTTTATTTCGTGCAAAAAGAGAAGAAAACTGTCGGTTGTAAAACAAATAAAATACTTTTATATAAGATAGGATAAAATAAGGATTAAATACGTTTTTTTTCCTTAAAACTTGGTTACTCCAATTTCAACACGCAAATATCTATAGATATCTAGATATCGAGATATCTATGTTTTAAACACGGGTTATAAAGGACTTTTATCCAGAGTCGTAAAATACAGTAGATACGTGGTAGATACCTATGGTTTTGAGTTTTGTGTAATCTGACATTATACGAGTTAGCGCGCCAAATAAAAAAATAACGACGTTAAAATCATTGCAAATTATAAAAATAAATAAAATAAAAACATAATTATCGGTGACGATTATAATACAGGTACAATATAATAATCCTATTTACATAAAAAAAGAACACAAATCAAGATTAAAACTGCAACAACTTAAAGACGGGAGTATATACAATATTAGCTAATTAATAGATATCTAATAATAGATAGGTTTGTGCTGCATATCCCAAATGGAGACCAGCTCAACACTGTGGTAGGGGAGCCCGAGATGCTAAATTTGCAGTTACTGGAGCGTCGTGAGGACCTATTGGATTTTGAAGATTAGACGCTAAAAAGGAAAAATGTTCATATGTTTTGCATTTCACCGGTGGGAGGAGCTTGTACAGGTTTTCGAAAATGGAAAAAGAAGAAACTATCACACGGAAATACTCGAGCGCGTCAGATATTGATAAGGGATGTTAAGTGAAGCCTCTAATAACTCCTACTCAAAATGCTGATGATTTGAAAGCAACCATAAGTCATGGCTGATGTTTGAAAATGAAAAAAGTTATTGTCTCTTTGAAATACCTTAAAATACTCCAACGTATCAGATTATGATTCAAAGGATTCATTTGGTTATCTTTGTCATCCCGACCCATAATCTGACAGTTACACGGAAGAATTTCCTTATTTTAACAGCCTGAAGCAAACCCATCAATATTGAGTATTCATATATGATAGGAATACATTATAGGGTGCAAGGTTTCTCCCCATAAGATTTTCTGACGTGCTCGAGTAACTGCAAAAATCCCCGCGTGAGCTACTACTGGAAGAAGCATGAGATGCTTCTGTACTGATTTTCAACTGTCTCCAAAAAGGTGAGTAGGTACTGACAGCTGCTTCTGATAGCAGTTTTTAACCTTTTTATATATATTTTTTAGCTCAATGGTTTATTTTTCGTATATTTTATATATTTTTAGTGATTAGTAATGACTTGTAGAAACTTTTAAATAAATAAAAAAATGCATGCATGTTACGTAAAGACGGTGGAATACTTAGTATACACAGGAATATAATATAATACTTAATATACGCGATCGATACAAAAGAGCCTCGGGAAATATGATTTGACTTCTATACACAGAATGACCTTTTTTTCGACGAATCTATAGTAGTAGACAGTATTCGGCAAACAACTAATACCTACATATTATTCGTTGCAAGCCTTATTATTTATTAGACAATTTATGAAAGAATATCCAGGAGTTAAAGGTACCGGTATTTTAACATAGGTTTTTCGAATACGTCAATGTTATTCAAGTCTTCATGTTGTATTGTTTTAAATTTACATTTTCTCCTTAAACAATTTTAACCAAACATAGATATATATTATTATATAGTTATCTCTTGCGCCCATAATTTCTGTCAAATCAAAAGCTCTACAGGGAATTCTACTTTTAATAATGTTGGACAGAAAGTTAAAATGAGTTTGCAAACACGTCGATCTTAAGAGATGATCACGGTTTCAAACTTTAAGTAAGGTAGCTAAGTTTACAAATATTAGTGTTATAATCACATGTTTAGCGCAAAAAAAAAACATTTTTTTAGCAAAATTCTTAACGTATTGCACTTATCCATAATCAGTAGGTACTCCGCCGCCGGCTTTATTACGAGTCGATTTTATTCACATCATTTGACTTCACGTAGGAAATAATACGCCATACTAACATAAAATCATCCTAAAACCAAATTGACTTCAAAATCAATATTTATCTACCTACTCGTACGTCGTACCTAATAGGAGAGGAACCCTTATTTACTCAGCAGTGAAACATTTACAAAACTACCAGTTGTCACAATTAGTTTTTTCGATCCGGGTATACCTGGGAATATGAACATTTTAGAATCCGGGTACTATTTCTTGTCAAACCCGAGTACCTACCCGTGTATTCAATTTTGTCACAGAATAATACAATATTCCCGGAAAATTATGACCATCTAGCGCCTTAAAAATTAAATATTGTCGAGCAAAAGAATCCTTTTCATAAATCTATTCAACTTTAATTTGAACCATGTGATTTTGTTAATTTTGTTAAGACGACCGCACTAATGTAGTGGTACTTTTAACACCGGCGTATGTTGGCATTTTTCCAAAAAAAATTTGATATATATCTATAACATCTATAAATATTGGTTTTAATTTAAGGTGGAAAATATGAACAATGTTTATCTAAACTTATTTATTACTTAATCCTAGAAACATTTGGCGTAGTTCTTCACATTTTTCACGTTGCCAGAGAACGGTCACTACAATTTTGCACAAATTGTCAATTTTACAGTTATTATTGCAGTATGGCCATCTTCCATCGCTCAACTTTGAGTAGAAAGCTGAGTAAAGATCTAGGGATAATAAATTTCGGGACACCATTCCATAAACTAAATCATTCATAGTGGTGGCGGAGAGATCACTTATTTGGAAACTGTTTCTCATATCGTAAAGTTGGAACCAATGGGGTCTTCTGTGTGGCGTAAGGTTCGCTTCCGTGAGGTTATATGCGTAGTTCACAATATTAGTTGGTTCCTGAAAAGAACAGTGAAATCCTTTAGTATATTTTTAAATAGCAAAACGTCAACAGACTGTCTGTTAATCAAAATTTCAATAAACGCTTCTTTGAGTTGGCCCACTTAATCAAATCGATTTGAGTTGTAATCTTTAGTTTGCAAGAATCGTTTAGACTTGAACTTTTCATAGGATGCTAAAATGATAAGCAGATTGTCTGTGAAATTCTAGACGAATATGTTTGTTTCAAAAAACTCTCCTTACGAATTCGTACCATCAATACTCCATCTTTTAACGACGGACGACGAGTTTAGAGTAGACGAGTTAGACAAGTACGATTCGTACATGTGCGTAGCAGGGGCGATGCAACAAATGGTATTTTCTCTAGGCCGTTGTTTTCAAAATCTTAATTAGTTGCCATACTTCGTCACCCATTTAGAGGGAAAGCGGGATTAGATCTTTAAAATACTACGCTTAGTATATTTAGCATTGTATTTAGTTGGAGGAAGGGAGGGGAGGGGAGGTTGGCAAATAATGTAAATGGTTACAGATGGTGGGGAGGGGGTGAAAAATTAAAAATTATAAATAAATACGGACGGAAGTAAGTTCGAGAATTGTGTTATGAAGTCCTAACTCAACGATACTATATTTATAATAGATCCATATGTAGATAAACATCCAAAACCCAAGCCAATCAGGAAAAGATCGTTTTCCATCATAACCTGACCGGGGATCGAACCCGGGGCCTACACGTCGCAGGCAGGCGTGTTGACCGCTGCGCCACGGGGACGACGATAAAAAATATTAGCCAATAATATTATCCTGCAAATATTTTCGCCAGTACCTTTGCGATGTTACTACATTCATTCAAATGATTGATATACTTACAAAAGTGGTGCCGTTGAGCGTGACAATCTTATAATTATAGTTGTAGAACGTGTACGCGGTCGCAGAGCCGGCCCCCCACGCTACGTTTATAGGCGACCCGTCTTCTGTACTGTAGAATATCTTGAACTCGTCAGAATGGGTGTGACCGTCGAATTCACCCTTGATTGTATTTGAGAAACTGAAAAATCATAAAGTATGTACATACGTATTTACTGGGTGTCCATTTCTTGAGTTGCAATCGGGATGACACATACATACATAATTACATACATTATTTTATAGCCACATCCAAATAAAGCATTTATCATTATCATAAAATAACTCAAAAATATATATTTAAATATAGGGGGCAGTCCTGTTTATATAAAATATATAATATATAATTACCGAGTAACAACACGATTATACTCTCTTGTCCAAGTGTAAGTAAGATCGTGCACCCCAGGCGGGATGTGCGCGAGGATGTGTACCTTTTCACCGGCTAGTTCAGCTTTGTGCAGTTCTCGAACCAGCCATTCCATATGCCTCTTAGACTCTAGTGGATCGTAAACTAACCACCTAAAATAAATTCAAATTACGAATTTTATTTTATCCTTTTAAGATAGTCTAAAGAATAACACATTGTTTTGTAGTAATGTTTAAAAAAATCGGTTAAACGCGATCTGTATTGACGCTCCTAAGTAACCTTGACCTTAATACCCATACCCATAAAACTTATTTAACAGTGAGCTTATTACATTCGTTGCTTGTTGTGGAGACTGATGTTTGTTCTTTATTCACAATATTTTTTATAAACGACGTTATCACAAAAATCGACGAAAACGCCCATCTACCAAATTAAAGTTAAATCGTTAAGTATTTACCGACACATAGGTATGTATAGGTAAATAGGTAATCACAAATATATGAGCAATCTATAGAGTATGTGTATTAATTAATAAGACGATGTGTACCACGATAAATAGGATAAAATCGTGAGACAAGTCGATTGATTATCTCGAATTAAATAAATAAAATATACATTATGAATGCTGACTTACCAATTAGATTTAAAAGCCAAGTTATTATTCATAGAAATGACTCGCAGTCCCGGACGGATCAGCATAGAGAACCCACCATGTTCTCGCACAGTTGCCTTTGCTTCTTCTGTTAAATAGAAGTCCCATTTCCTAGCCAATGATTCGTATAACCAAGTTGTGTTCAATTTTTCACCTTTTACCGTACTCGGGGCAAATCTGGAAACAGAAATATTTTTTAATCTATCTTATATAATTTTAAATTTAATCTAAAACACCTTAAAAACCGAAAATACTCAATTTAAATTACTTGCATACTATATTGTAATCAAGTTATTTTAATTTTAAAAATCGACTTGAAACGATTTTAATAAAACATCAATAAAAAATATATTTCAAAATCGGTTCATGACTATTCATGATTTAGTATGATAGCCCTATGGCTGTCATCACTAAAATCATCAATAGTCATCATAATCAATCAAATTACAAACCTCGCTAAAAAGTCAATAACCTCTAACATTTGAGTGAAACTGTACGTAAATAGAGCGCTGTGAGCATTGGATTTAAGAGCGTAGATGTAGAAGCTCGCATAAGACATACCTAAAGTAGATAATAATATTTGGAGCAAGACGCGGGTAAAAAAAAGCAAATTCTTAAACTTAAATATAAATTCTTTCCCCATTCTACAGACTAAGATACTGTCCGGGTTAAATCCGAACATTCCCACCAGGACGATTTACTAAGGGAAAACCGGGGAAACCCGCCACAGATAGCAGCAGCGTTGCCAATATTATGGTGAGGCGGCGCGCGGCGTCCCGATTTAAGTTTATTTAAGTTACATTTAAATAAGTTCCGAAATTCCTATTTGGCAAGAAAAATGTCTAATAACGCTCGATGTTAGTCCTATTGATTAATTATACAGATAAAGTTATGTGATAACAAACATAAAAAATGTACGTCGAACTTATCATCCCTTTTTTAAGTAGCTTGATAAATAATATTGAGTAGCATGAGGCTTCCAATTAGTCTGTGACAGTTGATTCTGTTATCTTTAAAAAACCTCAAATTGAAATTCATATATCACAATTTATTATACTTCATTGATTCCTAATTGTATTTTTATTATCATAGTCTCTAGTTTAAATTTGATATCCAATTAATTATCAAAAATGATTGTCTTACTGGTTAGTAGGTTGAGATTCGTGGTTTCCAATAGAAGGCATAATCAGAACATTATCGCCGAATTCTTTCCTCATTTTGTCGATAACGTATACGTTAACCTCGTTAATACGATCGTAAGTTGTTTCCCACACGTGATGGTCGATACTATCGCCCATGTAGTAAACTACATCTATATCCTGAAAATAATACGTTTAAAAGAACTTTAGATCGAAATTGCTAGGCATTAATACAAATAGATTTTTTCATCGCTTTTTTATTTTCATATTTCATATCAGTAGGCACTCGATCAATATACTGTAATTGAATGACCGTCTAAACTTGTTTTATATTTTTTTCTATTTTTACCCAGAAATTAATTTCGTTACTTTCTAGATAAAAAGTGTTCTACGTTCTTTCCAGTATTCCTGACAGTGTTCATATATGAAAAATTAAAATAGTAATATTAAAAATTGTATTTATGAATAATTAGAGCCATGAGTCTAACTAATAATCCACTTTATAAATAGACGTAATTTATTATATTCATTGTAATACCTGATTTAGGCTGGTTTAGAGTTATCTACGCGATTTTTTAATCCCGAGGAAAATTTTACAATCGATGATAAAATTATTCTTCTATTATCTAAAACTTTACTATACCTACCTCCATTTTTTATATTATAGTTTAATCAGTAACTGTTTCTTAACCATAATTTACGTGTTTACATGCAAAACTACAAGGTAGTTTGGGGGCTACTACCTCAAATTCCCCTGATACTCTATTTCGGTATTAATTAAATAATTAAGGATGGGTTTAACAAAGTTCTTACCTTATGTTTCGCAACTGTTTCAATGACGTCATCGTACGCCCAATATGGCGAATCGCAACTTCTGTAATCTCCCCAATACCCAGCAGGTGGAGAATTTCTAGCGATACTTCTTGTACTTGACAAATTTCTTATATCATTTGCGAGCTCTAAATCTAATATAAAGTCATCTTCTACTTCGAATACTCGATTTCTAAATACCGAGTCTGATATGTCAAAGTCGTAATTATCAGTTCGTGGAGTTTGGCCCTTTCTACAGCAAGTGGGCTCATTGCAATCAGCGACTCCATTGGGCTCGTACAGAGGATCGATGTGAGCATCCGTTATAAGAGCGATTTTTAATGGTTTATTACTTGTGGCAGGAACCTACGGAAAAGTGCACGGGAGGTATAGAAATACTATTATTAAAACCTCGTCGATAATAAAAAAAAAATCATTAATTAAGGCATATAATTTAAGAGGCAGATTTAAATTCACTTTCGATCTGTAAAAGTAATAAACGCAAGTCTATTAACTAATACGGCGATATTAACAGTGGTCAGTAAAAATAACACTTTATTATTTCAACCGCCCAAGTGAAAGCTCTCAAACCATTTAAGCTTTAACCATTGAATTTCAGATATCTTTTTCCATAACTAATTGTTCTATTACTCCTACCCAATCTTAACATATTATAAAATGTAAATTTTACAGTTAAAACAAATTTAATAATTTATACATTTAGTTAAACACATTGAGAAAGTCACTCACTTGATCGTTTTGTATTGGAACATATTCAGGTAAATCTATTGTCCATTCGAACCTAGGATCATCAAAAGGACAGGTGTTAGGATTTCCAGAATTCTGTAGTAAAAGTCCACAGAATGTTCTTGGCGCAGCTTCAGGCGTCGTCCTCATAATGTATATTAATATTGGCTGAAAGTTAATTCTTATTAATATAAAATTCTATGTCTTTTATAAAACTAGCTTTTACCCGCGGCTTCGCCTGCGTAGATATTGTTTATTGCCATTGGGAAGAAAACGCTGTCAACAAGTAATTTCCGAGATAAAATAAAAAAAAAACATTTATAGCAACCGGTCCATTAGTTGAAACGTGATAACGGAACAACAATAAAACTACCAACCACCACCACTACCACCGCCATAAACACGATTATCATCACTAGAGACCGGATTATATGCAACATTATATGCATGGAGATATTTCTGGAGTTATAGAGCTTTGAATTCAAAGTACCATTTTTGCTTTGGACACTTATAACTCAACAAAATTTATGGTAGAGAGCTGAACGACACCTTGAATTAAAGAAGATAATTTTTTTCTCAACGAAATTTAGTAGATAACTTGCAAAAATAAATTATTTTAAAATATTTTGTAAAAAAAATTTGCCTTTTAAAAATTGGTCAAAAATTGCCAACTTTTTCTTTTCTTTAATTTTTGCGAGTAGTGTATAAATAAGAAAGTAATTATAGTTTTATTACCAATTTCCTTAATAAATAAATCATTCACATACTTTGTGTTTTAAGAAAATAGGGATTAGTAGGTAGTCTTAAATATTTCTATACAAATTTTCATCCATTATTTTTTATTGTACCCTCTTAGGGAAAAAAACTATGCCATTCGCTTGAAAAACGACGATACTTATATACATACAACCTTTCATCCATTCCTTAAATCACTTACTTTACAACCCTAGTTTCGCATTAAAAAGTAGTCTGTGTCTTTTCTCAGGCTCTGGATTATCTGTGTACCAAATTTCATTCGAACGGCTTAGTAGTTTCGGCGTAAAAGCAGACAGACAGAGTGACAGACATTTATCGTAAAAAAATATTCTATACTCGTATCGTTCTCAGTTTAGAGACACGCTTGGACGACCCTACATTTTAAAACTGTAATAAGTTAGTAACATCGAACATATAGATTCAAATTATGTACAGTAAAGGGGCTACAATATAATACAGTAAAGGGTTTCTTGAATAAGCCATATTTATATTAAAATATTGAGGATAAAAAATCGTTTTTGTGATATACCCCTTAAAAACATACCATATTATTATAAGATGTACAATACTCTAGTCTAGTTCATAATTTTGATCTATCTCGTAGGATTTAGCTAGCGTTTTACGGCAATATTTTACGGCATCACATTAGGAACAGCAAAATTATCAATTTTTTCTACCATAAGTATATGTCGCAGTCATCTTGTTGAATCAGCTATTCAATTGAATCACTAGCGCATTCATTGACTGACAACATTCAATTGAATCACTAGGCCGAACGTTGATTAAACAAACGTCACTCAACGTCCAACTAGTTAGCAGATTGAAACATAGCCCTTTCAATAGAGCGGACGTAATCAGTCAGGTTATTGAATTTTACTTTTTTGAGGAATACGTA
>DVVJ01001088.1:0-12277 GCA_018234505.1 Junonia neildi neildi | reverse complement strand
GTTGCAAATGTCCATGGGCGGCAGCGTTCGCTTTCCATCAGGTGAACTGTCAGCTCGTTTGCCCTCTATCCCATAAAAAAAAAAACAGAGTAAGTTCTAACAGTTATGTCATTATTTGATGCTCTTCTAACAAAGTTCAATAGTTATGACAGTTAACCCTCAGATTCTTAGGTAAATAAAGGTGGTTTATAAACGTCCAGTGTCTTGATGTTTGCGAGGACGTAACACCGGAACGAGCGTATGATATATTAGCGTTATG
The DNA here is from genome assembly GCA_018234505.1 of Junonia neildi neildi. Taxonomy (NCBI): domain Eukaryota; kingdom Metazoa; phylum Arthropoda; class Insecta; order Lepidoptera; family Nymphalidae; genus Junonia; species Junonia neildi. Next base: position 12,018 of record DVVJ01001088.1, on the reverse strand, counting down.
TCACGTTTGTTCAATGAATACGCATTAGTCAAGTGTGTCTCGACGATTTTTACGATGTTCTATTAACTTTATAATTAACTGTCTGTTTGGACGGGAACAGACATAATATTTAGCGGTAAATCAATCTTGTTACGTACGGTTCTGGTATGATGAACAAGGCTGGCGCTTACCTGAAACAAATAACATTTTTTATTAGAGAAAATGTTGTTAAAGTAATATGTAAACATCAAAATATATGTTTAATATAAATAAATATAAATAATTTTCGGCGGGGTGATGACTATTTACGTAAGGTAAATATGGCATTTCGGCATTGAATCAAAAACGATTATATTTCATATATCAATTTAATGTTTAACATTAAGAGGACTTCACACGTTAATACACGTGTTTATAAAAGCAATGATAAAACCGTCACCAAAAGACACTGCCCTAAATTTGTATATTTACGATTGGGTCGAAAGTGCCCTTATTATAAAACACGTGTCAAAATTGCCCGTAATACATCTACATCTTCGTTAATTCGAAAGTTAATTGATAGGGACAATTTCGGTCGCGAACAGGTCTACGATTGTCGCAATGTATGTTTATGTAATATCTTCGTAACATGTCCAAACGACTCGATAAACTAATGTACGCCTACTATGCAACATAGTTATCGGACGACTAGCCGCTTATTGCGATTTCACATGGGTGAATCTTTGATATTGATATTTGATATAGTAGAAACTTTTTGGAGTTTCATGAAGTCTCGATTTATAACCTGCTATTAGATAAAAAACATAAAAATATTTTTCTAATTGGATGTTTTGCAAGATTTCTCTATGGTTTGTAGGTACAAGTACAATTATTCTATACTAATTTTACAGTATTTTAATGAAAATTTTATTACTTTGTATGGTATTTTGACGATTAGTTTAATCATACAGACGATGTATGTGGGTACATTATTACATTATGAGTAAATTGAGCTGCGTAGATATTTCTAAGGTCCTAAGGGTTACTGCATATCACTTATGCGTATTCCAACGGTTCTTGCAAATGAGGCTTAGAACGGGACCCTGGCCCGTTTCCATATCTTTGATTAATGCCAGGCATCAAACGAAATATCATTTCTAATAAACATAATTGAAGTTATATTTAATTCGATTTAATTATTCTTTCACGTTTCTTTTGTTAGAAACGTATACGCGAACATTAAAATAATATATTTCGACGTATGTATCGTAGGTGTTTCAATTTCATCCAACAGTTATTAGAAATTAATTGATAGTTATTAATAGAACTCACAATCAGTCCAAGTTAATATTGCTTGAGACGTTAATTCCATTCCATAAAGAAATAATTTACTATTAATACGACCTAAAGGAGTAGACGTATAATTATAGACAAAGAGCGCATAGTTTCGATTCCCAGAATGACAGTATATTTATAAATAGAAACCAAAAGTCGTCTAATTAAGAAATATGTGTCATAATGTCTATATTAAAAATAAACAAAATTCTAATAAGAAAATAATCTAGACTAGGGCTGAAGAATTAGCAAGGAACAGCATGGGTCGTCGGCCGACGGCGGCCCACTTCCGCAACCACCCACGTGTCGGCTCTGATCTAATACTCGTAACGTGTGTAACGTTATATTGAGCTGAAATGGTCATTATATCGCATTTGTAGGTCACACTCGCGAAGATGAGCTACACCAAATAGGAAGGCATATTGAACCTCCAGTATCACATTTGATACCTTAGTGATTTTATTAGATTATAAGTGGGTGACCGATAGGTCATGATCAAAGTAAAAATAACGTGTGTAACTTTATATTGAGTGAAATGGTCATTATAATATAGCATTTGTAGTTCACACTCGCAAAGATGAGCTACTGGAAACAGGAAGGCATAATGCACCTAAAGTATCACATTTGATACCTTAATAACTTTATTGTGGCTATATTATACCTACATTGTGCATCGGTAAACAATCGAGAAAAAAATGTGTTCTCTTATTGCAAAACCGAAAAAATGTTAACATGATATTTATTTGGCGTAAACTTTTTCTACTCCAACTAAAACAATTTAATAAAAATGTCAACAAACACAAATCAAGAAGATAATGCAATAAATAGGTTTTGAAATTTGATATCCATTTTTTAAAAAAGAAACTATAACTCTATCTATTCAGGACCATATTGCATTGTGTACAACAGAAAGCTGGAGTTGCGTTGCAAAACTGAAAGATGTTTTGTTATTTGTCTTAATTGCATTATGCGCTCAGCTGCTAGTAAAATATTGACAATGTTGCAGAGTTAATGTTTTTTAATAGAGATTGCTTAGATGTAGGTCACGTGACAAAAGCTAAGATTAACCCGTGTGTCATCTGAGGCTTAGTTTGAGGTCTATATATAGAAATAACAAAGAAGATTCTTGTGATCTCTTGTAAGTGTGTTTTATTTCTTCAGACACAAAGGGATCGGTTTTATATTGTTCAGTCACTGAAATATTTCTATAGAACTTTTTTTAGAAATTGAAATAAAAAAAAAAATACTAAAAAGTATAGATAATTCAAAATACAAAGCCTTTTGTTTGGTTTATAAATTTTACTTATAAATGAAATATGAAAAACGTAAATCTATTTGTTAGACAATATTGTTAACTATAAGAAAATATGTAAATGTGTTGTAGGTCTCGTGTATTAATATATTATTATTTGTATAATATTAATTTCCGGAGTACTTACGACTTGTATGCTTTAAAAAGTATAACTTTTACAGGTTCATAATTAAGTCATATCAAACATATGCCTGTTCTGTCACATAATAAAACTGTGTAGAGTTAATACTCTATTAACTTACACTTATAAGTATTAAAGGTAATGAAAATAGCTACACGATCACATTGAATGTCTTTGAGTACATCTTATAAGCGATTATTATTACTGGTGCATTGTTTCTTAAAAGCGGCATCAGCATTCGTGACTTGGCAGAGCTGCGAAATTTTTTAATACGAGCCCCCATTGTCTATGAGACTAACGACTTGCATTCTTCCTACTCTTTCTAGGTTACAAGGCTTTTTTCAGCGCCTTTTGTTTGACGCTATAAAGATGGGTGTGACATTTCCACTCGTCTTCCCTTTGTCGCCGGATAAAACGGAGGATTTCTTCGTTACGTCAAAAGCAAACTTAATAAATATCCAGCGGAGCTTGATAGTTCATAAAATCCTAGCTTTACGATCGTACATATGACGATGGGCTATTACATTTTTATATTGACACTTTTATTCGAAGAAAAATCTCTTTGAAGAGATATCATACATCTGGTGGGGATATAATCTATTGCGCGTGATAAATATAAATAACCGGGTCATTTATATTGGTATATTAGGAAATGTGCAATTAAACGTATCACTCAATTTCAAGTTGTAAACATTATGTGTTATACCCAATTAAAATTACCTATTACTCGTTTCGCCTGTTCTCTGTAATCGGGTTCTTATGTTGTCGAGATGGCCTAGTGGATAAATTAACTGGATCTTACTGGGAAGTCTAATTCGTGTAAACATTGAGGTTTTTGAAATTGATTCTAAACATTCTTGTACAATTTTTATACTTTGAGAAAATAACATAACACTTCAATATCTTTCAAGTTTTATGCAACATGGTTGTATCAAGTTCTAAAATGATTTTCTACCATTCTATTCCCTACTGTTTGGGTGATAGGAATAAGATCGTTTGTGTTTACACGGAAAATACATAGTTAAGATTCAATTTCGTAGCAGCGAACCATTGCACAATTAATGATACTACTACAATAATGCGTATAGTCGAATGCAAAACAATAGAAATGAAAAATATTGAAGTTCATAAAACTAAGCAAATACACTTTTGTAACATAAAGTTTATGTAACTAATTGTTTTACGATACGATCATAGCCAATGTAAGTAGCCGCACTGTAGCGGTAATGTGTAGTTACGTGGGTAGAAAGTAATATTTTATTATTAAAATATTTATGTACTTTAATGTCTAAATAAATAAAATGCGAGTAAATATATAGTACACAAAACGGGGTAAATGTAAGCCATAAAGTTTCACAAATGTAGTTTAGCAGCTCTTAACTAATAATAGACGGGTTCCTATAAATTAACCACGGAATTACGCGCGCTAAGTGAAAACGTCGTTTCATTGCTCCCTGGTGGGTTGTACGAGATATAGGTTTATAGATTTTCGGAACCGATCGAGTTTGACCACAGTTAATAGCGGAGAACGTAGAAATCATAAAATTTCCCATAATATCACAATTTTATACGATATATAATATTTTTTGTAGAGTCTAAACCCCAATTTTATTATTATTATTTATTATTACAATTGTGTTCAGCATCACTAGTATTCAATTACAAAATACAGCAGTCTATTCTCGGTAAGTAAGACTGTAATTTACAACTTCAAATTACTGAAAACGCTCGACTCGTTGAAAAATATACAGCTTTTATCTCAATTCGACCAGGAAACGATTTATTTACGATGTCGCCCGGCATTGTAATGAGCCAAACAAAGATAAAGACTTAGTGCTTTCTTCGAGCGCCCTAATTTCTAATTTACTTCTTTGTTTTGGCCCCATTCCGTGTAACGTTTCGAGGTCGCGATCATCCACTCATATCTTTTTTTCTGAATAATAAGTTTTTCTCATCAAAAGTGCCGCGACGTCCTTGATTCAGCCGTCCTCATTCTTCGGGTTCCAAGTCTAATTAATATGGGTTACGTTCTACGAAGCCGATCATTCATCTTTGTAGGATATGTCGCCGAAGCATTCGAGTTACGCGAGCGACTCGTACGAAATTTAAAACCCAATTAGCGGTTGAAGACACCGAGCTATTATTGTGATGAACGCGTAAAATAAAGCGTTAATTTCGGACGGACGAATAGCCGTTTATTATTAGATCGCGTGTTGCAAAATACATGGCCGAGTTATGTCAGAACGTTGGTGTATGCGCTGCTTGATGGTACGGAGCGTATGGTGCTACGAAATTGGATCTGTCGTCGTAATACCGCACACGATTCCGTCTAGACCAGTAGTGACGTGCGGTACTATTTAGGCGAATCTATTTTTTATACTTTTAATAAGAAGTCTATTTTAGTAAGCCATGGTTTTCCTTCACGTGGCTTCTAAAATTACCCATTGTACTGTTGGTGTATTTTCACAAACGTGATTGCTTAATTTCTTGTTAAGGGCCGCCAACGCGTTTCGCTGTCGATACAATTGATAGAGTAATTACGTTGAAAATAATCATTGTAATAATTTTCCTATGATTATAACATGACTTTATGAAAAAACGAAAACGAAAAAAAGTATTCAATAAAAAGGATTCTGAAAAAAAAGTAGATAAATCCGATATAAGACGAATTGCAAAAACCAATTTAAAAAAATGATAAACTTTACTTTTCTTTATTATGCAAGTAAACATTTTCAGATAACTAGATTTTATCAGGTTATATGGCAATATAATAAAAAGAAAACGAGCCAGCTGTTCTACATAGTATTATTTCATTGCAAGGTGTAATTCAGGTAATAAATTAGGCTGAAAACGTTCCGTTTGTTTAGGTATATTTACGTGATATAAAAGTAAACGAAGCAGGTCGCTGGATCAGCTTTAACGAGCTTTTTAACGCTATCCTTACTCCCGTCCCAATTCCCTTATTAATTCTTTCGTAATGTTCAAATTCGCGTAATAGAAACATACATGTTATTCTTAAGGGAATATATAAATATTTTCTTTTCATAAATTTTTTTGTATATGAAATATTTATTTCGTTTAAATTTTAAGCAATCTCATGTGATAGCTACAAATTCATTTTTGAAGATGAATAACGAAAATTTATTATAATAATATAAGGTTTTCCGAGACATATTTGTAGTGAAAATATCAAACATATTTTACATGTATGATTTAGATATTTAATATATTATCATGTAGTAATATGATATGTATATATGTATATGTAGTAGGCTATAATTAAACTAAAATAAGTTTTTCTAGTGTAACACACATAGTTGAAGCTCTCGTAGTTCTGAAGGACTTTATCGGAAACGATGATGACATAGTGAGGTCAACAAAAGCTTACTATGTATTATATTATGAAATTTTTTAATTATTCTTTATATTGATTTTGAAGATTTCTTGGTTAGTACAAAGTGCATTGGTTAATGTGTTATTCAAGGCTTATATTATTTACTTTCGGTACAATTTTAAATACAATGTTATTTAATTAGACCTAAACCTACTGACCTGTAGTAAATAAACGATTTCTATTTTAATTACTACATATTCGTTTCTATTTGCAAACAGTGAGATTTTAGATAACAATTGTATTTGCAAACCTGTTTTCCTTTTTTAACTTATTTAACATAAAACTAGAATCGAGCTTTAGTGTTAATAAGATAAATACCTAATTTGGGCTTAGGAAAAGCTTTTTTACATAGAAAAAACAAATCACTAAATTCGAAAACTATTCGCTCATTAGTCACTTATAATACTAAGAAAATTCTATCATTTTATTACTACACAAAAATACTCGTAAGTTCAAGATCCGCAAGCAATCACGTTGACTAACTACCTTGCACAATATATTGGAAACAAATAAGATGTTAAGCTCTAAACTATTTGCCCATCCCAATTTTCCACATGCTCACCGGTTTCCAGGAAAACGGATGTTATTCGAAGTTTTCGAATAACTGGATGAATCTCGTGTTGTCTAAACAACATTGTCGACACCTCGACAAAATCTAGGTAAATTCGATAGGCATAATTTTGTTACTATGATATCTTTAATCACGAATCAAATATGCATTTGAATATTAGATCAATGTCTATAATAAATCTTGATTTTTTTGTACTGTTATGTGAATTTAAACATTATATAAGAATATAAGAATTTTATAAAAATCATTTTCCTGAAAGATTTTGCGAATTATGTTTTTGCGATTTTTCGTCACAACTGTTGTTTATATCATTTGTCGCACTTTTGTCATAGGCACTTATTATATTAGGTGACAAATGGTGTTCATATCCCTACGATAGAGATATAGTTAGCTTTAGTTCACGACCTCGCTAACATTGATGTACTTAGGTCTGTTTTAAGTTACCTTTTTAATAGTATTCTGTTTTTTAAATATTTATTTTCCGAGTTTCAGAAGTTTACTTCACGCGTTCAAAGTTCGCTCTCCCTGTATTATACTGTACAGATTTATAGAATTAACTACAAGAGGAACTTACGGATTAAATTGTAAAACAAACATTAACATCGCATCTAAGTACGGTGGGCGTGTAAAGTGCACTCAATCATTACTGGCCTCGGTAATGTCCTTCCTACCACGCGCCTAATTAATTGAATAGTTTAATTTAATGCCATTACAATGCTTTCTGACAGCGATAGATAATCTTGTATGCTATAAAGTTTTATTGTGTTCCGGATCCTGGTTCTTTGAGTGTTTGAATTCGTTGTTTGTTAATTTGATTTTTTAACATTATGTATCTCGTTATTATTTACTTAGATATTATGATTGTACTTGAAGACTTGTCTTTTTTAACTCTTCTGTAATCATAGATATATCAACGATATGTCGAAAAAATAAAGAGTCTAATATTATCATAATTCGGAAACAAGCATTAATATAATGATCGCTTAATTTTTATTAAAAGAAAAAAAAAAGTTTAGTTTACATAACATTATTATACAAGATCCGTTATCTAATGTAAGCCCACTTAACAATCACAATTACCTATTATTATATATTTATGCTTACAAGGCTGTAAAAGTTGGACGCAAAATTGAACAAAATACACGCTTGCAAGTCATTAATTACCACGAAATTGGACACTAAAGAGAATACCGTATATATTATTATCGGTTTTGACCACTGCATAATATATGTAATTTCTCTTCCTCGTATGAATTGTATGTTCTTATGTACTTCACGTATGACGTTCGCTTATAATTAGCGTGCGCCGAAACACGGCCAAATATGTATATATGCAAATGGAGGAAGAATAAAAATTTCTTGTAATAACAAACAGAAACCGTTTAAAGTTACGTACATTAGGGGTAAAAGGCGCCGGCTGTTCGCCGAAAATTAAGATATCCCGATTTCATTCATTTGAAATTAGGAAAGCGGAACGTTTCTCATAAATATTGTTAAAATTCGTAATTGTCTAATTTTAGAACGGCTTTATAATTATAAGCGAATGTTATTGCCTTTTATAATAGGTAGGTTATATTCTTTTTTATGTAATCAGATCCCCATTTTCATCATAATATTATACTTAAATTGTTAATTCATTATTGTCGCTTCTATGTAATTTTTCTTTACAATAATAAAATCATTGAACTTTTATGTTACTACTTGTAAGTATTTACAGTAAAAATACAATGTGATAATTTTCAAGGCTTTACTAGTAAATTACATGATCAGGTTACATTTTTTATTCGCTATATCTTTAAATGTGCGCAAACGAACTTAGAATGCCCTTTGTCATTTACACCCTTACATCATTAGATCGACGTGATGTTGTAAAATCCGATTACAATACATTAGGGCTAAATTAAAATCTTTTACGCAGTTTCAAAGGTCGTGAATCTTTGAAATGTTTTCATCATAAAATTGGCATAAATTAGGGGTTAATGATCCTTGAACAAATAGCTCCCAATTGAAATAGTATTGTGGGATAATTATCTTTCAGAAATGTACTGAAAATCTTGTAAGGTCGTTGTACTCGAGAAAAATGAGATGAATTTTCTTTCATCTATTCAGCTCTTTATTTGTTATACGGATTAATTAATCATATTATTAAGATGAGAATAATGAATGTACCTACATAATTATGGAGGGAATACGCTGTCAATACAATTTCGTTTTCCAATATAGAAATGTCATTTTGAATTAATCCACGAGAAGAGATATTTATAAATATGAATCTTTTAACATTTACCCGAAATGTTATTTTATTTTGTCGCAATCGCCTACCTACATCGTTTACAATGTAATCGCTTTCTAAAAATAGAAAAATATGATATATTTTTCCTTACAGGTAAAAGGTTAAATAAAAATAAGAAATTGTGGGAAATATTTACAGATATATGTTTGAAGATGAAACATGAATTACCTACTCGTACGATAGCTAGTTAGAATAGACTTGAAGACAGAAAATTTACGAAAAATATAAAGACTAAAACTGAGAAAAAACTGTACAAAGTAATTTTTCGTTATAGCACTTCGATTTTCTGTATTTAAAGAATTAAATAAAACATCACGCGCAAGCCCAAAATTACCGCAAGTAACCGGAAACGCACACATAGCATAGCTCGTTTCTTATAAATTTCACATTGATTTCAACACGTGAAGTAGTTATTTATATTTAGAGACATTTTCCCCACACATTATTGAAATTTCCACGTCGGGACTGGACATAATTTATGTATGTATGATGTGATCACAAAGGACCTGTCTCGGGTGACGGAAATTGGCGCACACCGTGATAGCCGTTTATATGACTATTCAGATTTGAATTAGTAGCATGTTTTGAAATTTATGATTTTCATGCTGCGTTCGAACTCGCTTTGTTATGTGTTGGGTTCAAGGTTTAAATTATTAAAATATGCGTGTTTCGATTTTATTTCGAAGTTATTCATGAATTGTATTGTAAGATTATTGAACTTTGTATCTATTTTGTAAATAGTAAATAACTACCGATTATTATAAAGATTAGTGTTAGCTTAGTAACACATACATCTTTATACGTAGAAATGTAGTAAACCTACATAGTTTTATTATTATTATTATTTAGTAATTTACTTATATTATCACAAGAATTTACAATTAATCTAGAAAATGAAAACACCATTACCTCAACGCTTTGGTTTATCTATCAAAACAGCGAAACCAATACAGAAACGCAGTGAAAGTTCGTATTAAGAAAATAATTAAATCCATCAATGAAAACAGCACTCACTTTCGTTTTAAGAAGATTCATTAAAGGGAAAGTGATATATCGAGATCTTTGTTCTACGCTTTTGTTTCGCTATCAATCAGCGGGGTCGTTGACCGGAAGCTTTAGCAACGGTGACGTAGCGCGGTTGAAGTATCATAACTTATGCGAATTTGTTTTGACGCGTCGTCGTGAAAATTGCGATCGTTGCTACATGACGAAGCATACGTAGATTATAATGCCGAGTTTACACATTGTCGTTTTTATTAGATTTTAAAATTAGATATCTCTATATATAAAAATGAATTGCTGTTCGTTAGTCTCGCTAAAACTCGAGAACGGCTAAACCAATTTCGCTGATTTGTCTTGAAATAATCGTGGACGCCCAGGGAAGGTTTGAACGTTAAAAAAAGGAAAAAAATTGGAAAGAAAATTTCTATTTCAACATGTAAAATAAAGACGCTATAATAACACTTTGGTTGACATGACAACGTCTGTCGGGTCCACTAGTAGAAAATAAAAAATAGATCGTAACCAATAAACATAAGCACATTCGATTTAGTGTAAGTATTCCATAAATATGTCATTTTCTCTTGTAGGTACAAGTTTTAAAGTTATTTGTAATTTGGTTGGTTACTAGTTTCTATTTTAGTCCTTCTCCTTGAATAGTTGTTGTATAGTCTAGTAATCTGTTATCTAGTTGCGTAGTTCAATTTTTATACTCAGAAAATGTAAGTGATTGAACGCACCTACTTGATTAAACCATGCGAGGCAATAAAAAAAAAGATCCGAAAAGAATAGCATAGGTGTGTTCTAACCCTAAATTCTTTGCATTAACGTAACACAAATCATCTAAGTAACTTATTTTTATAATCCATCAAATAAATATTGTTATAAAACTTTTAAAAAATCAACAAAATTCCAATATATTTTCGTAATTAACTAACACAATTTTTATAAATATGAAACAATACTAATGGCAACACATTTATAATTACGGTTGCCACATAACAAATTGTGAAATTACCTATGAAGTGGCAACACATCCTCGTTAAGGCAATTTTTCACAAGATAACGACCATCATATATAACCAATTAAAGTGTAATAATTCGCACTATCACACGAGATCGTAGCACGCGTTTTATAATTTAGAAATCAAATACATTGGATAAATCTTTACGTAAGTGCGTGCAATCTTGATAACTATAATTAACACGTTTAGTTTCATGAGATTATTGGTAATGTTTTAAAAAATTATCCAAGAAATTACGTTCTCGCGAATTGACATTTCAATGGATGAAATCTATATCGTGAAGCAAGAAAAAATTAGAATGTGCGTGTTATATGATTTATGACTTACACCTAATCGGTTGATGATTTTTTATTTACCTATCGTAACAAATAAAAGACAATATGTGGCCATATGTTAAGATCAGTATAAAACATTTAAACAATAAAAATACATCCTTATTGTTTTTAGAAATAAATATTTTTAGCGATAGCTATATAAAATTAAAATTTAATATAAAATTTAAAAAAAAAGCAACTTTTTCGCGTTTTTTTAATAATGATAGTCAGTCTTAATAAAAATTACTTTTCGTTTCCTTCTCTATGGCTATATTTGGTAAATTATATTTTTATTCCCTTTTCTCTCTGGCTATATTTAGCCAAATCTAATACAATGCAAATGAGGGTCCCGTAATAAATGTCCGCAATAAGTTTGAAATATCACAATTCTAGTAGAATATACACATCTAGTAGACACTTCGCGCGTCATCAGCTGACGTCACAACTGCCCACACCCTATTCGCACCCTCTCACCCTGATTAGATTAAGGATTTTCCACAAGACTGTACTAAGCATTTAAAACGGTTTTTATGAATGCTAATGCTTTCTTTTTTTGGCCAAAATGTCATTTTGATTGACCGAGTTATTAAAGAAATAAATGCAATGTAATCAGTAATAATAGCGACGGTTGAAAGGCTATTTGGTCTAAGCGCCATTTTTTTGACATGTATATTTTTATACATATTTGGAATCAGC
>DVVJ01001087.1:0-12279 GCA_018234505.1 Junonia neildi neildi | reverse complement strand
AAAATCACAATTATGTCGTTACGTAACGCGTTGTTGTTATACCCCCTCCCGGCCCCATAACGCACCGTAACGTTTTAAAAGACCCTCCCCTCACCTCAAACTGCGTTACGTTACCTGAATAAACCCTTATTAAACTGTATTATTGTTGCTCATAATAATTAAAATAAAAACAACTTACTTGTGACGAAGGTTTCGGTGCCACGGGCGGTTGAGATCGCTGCGGAGAAGGTGGTCCCGGTGGATACCATTCATATCTGCTTAATAAATTTACAAATTATTATATAATGCAAATTAGATTGTGCTTATATGAAACATAAAAACATTTAAAAATAATCACTGAAAATTTTGAAATAACGAACCTTTGGGACTGCGTGTTTTGATTCTGATAGGCTTGATTATTAGTTTGCGGCTGGGTCTGCGTATGCACGTACTGCGTGTGCATGTTCAGATGCATGCCTTGCGGCAGCTGCGGCGAGTGGTGCTGCGGGCCGTAGGGCGCGCCCGTGTGCACGTGCATCGGCCCTTGGCTCGGCTGAGCGCTCGGGTGCATATGCATGGAGCCCTGGCTCGGCTGCTGGTTTGCATGCATATGCATAGGACCCTGATTCGGCGGCGGGCTAGCATGTACATGCATCGGGCCCTGAGGTGGCTGCGAATTTGCATGAACATGCATCGGGCCTTGGTTAGGTTGTGGGCTAGGATGCATATTCATCGGGCCCTGGTTTGGTTGCGGGTTCGCATGTACGTGCATCGGGCCTTGATTCGGCTGCGAGTTTAGGAGTTGATGCGAAGCGTTTGCCTTCTGTTGCGCCTGAAATTGCTGCTGCTGCAAGTGCTGTAATTGTTGTTGCTGTTGGAATTGCTGCTGCTGATATTGTTGTTGCTGCTGTTGACGTCTTGCCACTTCCTCAGACATTTCTGCTAGTTTTGCTGCTCTAGCATTAGCCGCATTTGCTGAGTTAACCTACAAAAGAATATAATTGTTTTTGTATAATTTCTAATCTAAATAAAATTGAATTTTCAATATGTTGTAAAAACGGGCTTTCTAGATTAAAATATTTGAATTTACCTGGTGTTGTGGAATATTTCCGACATCTCCCGGTTGATCGGTATTATTTACAGCAAAGTGCGCCGATTGCGGTCGTCCACTGCCGGTCGAACTACGAAGAGATGACCATCTGAAAATAATGAATATAATATTACTAACAAGGATTATATAATGTTGCATATCTATTTAACTGGGAAGTAAGGGACATATTTAATAAAAAACAATATAAATAATTTTGAAACTTCTGAAAGGAAAATGATGTAGATTTTTATTATTTTTTTATATTTTATGTATCGAATTTATTGTTACTTTTAAGTGTAAATATTAAATAGTAATAAGTTTTCTTAATTTTCATGAGTTCTTTCTTTGCGCGTAACTTAAACTTTCATAGTTTAGCGTCGTAAATAAAAAGCTTTGTTTCTGTATAAATGTTTCAACGTGTAGCGACCTGTCCTGCAGCGGGTGGTGCTGCGCGTGCACGGCGGCCAGGTTCTGGTAGAAGGAGTCGCTCTGCGCCGACAGGTTGTGGCTGCTGCGCGACTTGTGCGCCCACGCCCCGCCCGATATGTTGCCGCCGCCACTGAGTGCATTGAGATTAGTTATGGTGAGAGTTAGATAACTTCCTAAATCCCACTGTATGCTTTAATAAATCGATAATTTGCCGATTCCTTTAGGGGTCGTTCAAGTATTACGTAACGCAATTTTCGATGATTTTAGATGCCCCCTCCCCCACATGTAACGAACCGTAACGTTTTTCTGTACCCTCTCCCTACTTGTTACGTAACATTTTACAAAATATTTTAGGTCAAAATGGTCACTAAAATAATTTTCAAGACCATTTTCATCTTAAAATAACAATTATGTTGTTACGTAACGCGTTGTTGTAATACAGGGGGTATTACAATACCTACCTACCCTGTAATGGGCGTAGCCAGGATTTGCTTTAGGGGTGGGCAAAATCGCAGGCAAAGTGCAAATAATAACAAAAAATGAGTTTTTAGGCTCAATTTTGCTGTTTTTTTTGCCAGGGCCAGCAGGACGTGTATAAAAATTTGGAAATAGATTAAAATTTTTCAGGGAATTTAAAATTTTCATTATTGAATCTAGCATCCAGAGGGGGGAAGGGGTGGCAAGCGCCCACCCCTGCCCCACCGTGGCTACACCCATGAATGCACCGTAACTGCGTTACGTAATACTTGAACGACCTCTTATAAATTATTTTTTATACTAAATCTGTTCAATGGCGGCGGTGATAGCTATGTACTTATTCAACGGCTATTGGTTCAATCTCTTTGTATTAGAATAGATACTGATTTACATAAATGTATGGGAAAACATTACGGTAACAGTTAAATAGTAATTTTTTCGTTACACATATTATAATGTAGTAATCGTTACGACACACTAACGGTCAATGTTTACGCTGCCGCTTTTCAATAAATAATTTGATATATCACCGCCTGTAATTGTACATACTTAGCGGTTATACAATCATAAGTATAATCGTATAAGACGTAGGTATAAATCTCGTTGTCAACGGACCTGGCGTGTGGCGCGGCGGCGGGCGGCGCGGCGGGCGGCGCGTGGTGCAGCGCCGGCGTGCTCTTGCTGGGCTTCACGGGCTCCGCCGCCAGCCGCGCCGGCAGGTCGCGCTCGGACGCGCGCCGCGCTGACCCCCCGCCCGCACCCGCACCTGCATACAAACACGAATTATTAACACACGACCCGATCCGGATTATTTCAATGTCAATACACGTCACAAATCCAGTGACCGGATTTATTTTTTTTGGGAAAACAATTTTGTTTTACAAAATACCACTGAGTCTTAGCCCCTCGTATGCCGAAACGCGAATCCACGCATTCCCAGTAATCTGCCGGAACGTGGATCCGCGCTGAAACGACTGCTCACAAATTCAAAATGATAAGGTTATAAATCATGTCTATGTTTTAAAATACATTCTAATACCCATCCTGAATAAACCGGTTTACAATAAAATACACAAATAAACGGATTTATACCGTAATAAAGTTCCGCGCTTAGAAAGGCTAAAAAATGTGCTACAAAGAAATAAGTTTCTTTCTAAAATATTTCATAAAAGTTATGTATTTTATAGTATAATCAAAAATATAATATATCGAAGACTATAATGAAACAAGTAAAGTGTTACAAACTTTTTTTATTGTTACTATCGGTCCCTCTTATAAGGAATATTGAGATTAAATATTACTATACCCATGCTGCCATACTAAATTACTTACACAAGTTGATTCGTATAATTTTATAATAAAAAAACAAATTAAAGAAAGGTTTTCTTAATTTAAACATATTTGATGTCAAAGTTAATGTTACATGACTGCGCGATCTCTTCATATTTCGCGGCAGACAACGGTATCAACATTTTGTGAGTCGCGGCATACGAGGAATTAAGTGACCGATCAACTAATACATTTTACAAATACATAAATATACAAATACACTAAAATATTTTGAGTTACAAAAAAAAATACGCTTATAAGTGAAAGTCTTTATTCACGACCATAACTGTGAGATCATAGTAACGACAGTGTGCTGTAATAAACAAAAAATAAAATATTAAGAACGACAACAATAAAAGTGCTCCTAAAAACGTAACAATAAATTAAAATAAAATAATCATCCTAAAAATGTATCCCATTCAGAAGTCGAATGAAAGAAACACAGCGTCCGCACTAATGTACACATGCTCTAAATTTAAATCATAATAAAAACGTAACCAAAACGGTACAGGAAGCCGTGCGTGTGTAACACACCTATTTCATGCTCGGTGTGTGAGTCGGCTTACACGGGGGAGTGCGGCGCAGGTCGGGGCAGCTCCGCGCTGCGGGACAGTGCTCACGCCCGCTGCGGGACACGTCTCCGGACGACGCGTGCTTGCGGGCCACTCTTGCACGTATCGATGGACACTCGTCTAACTCGTGCGAGCTCCCGCTTTCGGAACTATTGCATCCTTGCGATCGTTTCGAATCGGAACCCGACATATTAGACTTCAGTATTATATTGTCCAAGGTTACCTTTTTCGGTTTTTTATCAACGATCTCGTTAAATATAAGACTCTCCGCTGTGGAAACGTTGTTCTCGGTGTGGTCTTCGGAAGGCAGATTAGGCACTTCGAATTCGTTTCCTTGCGCCAGTGTATCCTCACTCCCACGAGATCCAAATTTTGACCAATCCTCGAGTTGTATTAGTATACTTTTAACTTCGTCCTCGGACATTTTCTCTGTCTTACCTTCGTCGGTGTCAGTTTTATCACATTCATATTGAATATCTGCTAGACTACTACTTATAGGTAAATTATCTTTCATTTTAAACGGTTTTTTATGTATCGTACTAAGATTCGGACTAGACTGCCAGTTACGCTTGTAATTCTTGGCGCAATATTTAAGGTTAATTTGATTAAAATGTTTAGTTAAAGCTTTAACTTTACCGAAAGCAGGACGATATTCGTCCGGGGATTTCCATGATTTTTTATCAACGGTTTCTAATATCTGGTTAACTTCTGTTTCTATAGGAGGGAAAATTTTATAATCGGATAAGTCTTTTGATTCGTCGTCAAAAGATTCAGATGTGGATAAGGAATATTCTGTGTCGTCGGATTTACTAGAAAGTGATTTGGTCATCGAAAATAAAGTTTTTCTTAACCGACAATGAATATTCTGGATATTCTTGATTTCCCGTTTAAAAGATTGATTCAATTCAAGCTTTCTATTGAGATTCATCTTACAAAGTTTAACTTCTGAATCTATTGGAGAATTTTGAGTTTGACAGACAGCATCCGCTGTAGTCGGTTTTGTGTCGTCGCTCAGATCCAGTGAAAGGGACGGAAGGATCCGACGTATTTTTGGCGTGGACACTTTATTGTGCGTACAGTCATTTTCAAATATCAGAGGTTCCGAATTGGGTTCATCGATGAACGGTATTTGCTGGGTCTCCGGCTGCGGCGTGCGGCAGCACTCGCACGCGCTCACGCACTCGTCGACGCCGGTGCACCGGCGGCGGTACTCGTCGTCCTTGCCGCGAGAGTTAAACAGATCCAATGTAAGTCTTGTATCTATCGGCTTCATTTCTGGCGGCAAGCATATCGCTTCACCGCTTTCACTGGACTGGTCGTAGTTCGCCGGAGGGTCGGGGACGGGCGGGGGCATCTCAGGAACATAAGTATCATGAGGACTATCGCTTGTTTGCTGTGCATCCACGTCTTCGCATGTAAAAGTAAATATAGGAATCGGATGTACAGGTGCATGTCCTTTTAATTCCTGAGGGCAACCTGGTGTGTCTGGAGACAACTCCTCTTGTAATTGATTGTTCTCGTGGTCTAACGTTACGATGAGCCTAGGAATGGAACCGTGATAGTGCGGTTGGCACTCTATAGTCTCGTCTGTGCTAGACTCGGAAGATTCATCTTGCGAAACATTGAATTGATTGCGATAGCTATGACGACCGTTTCCTGTAATTAGAGATACATTTAGACCACAATTCAAGGACATATAACTTGATAAAAAGAAGCAAAAATAATAACGAACTGAAGAACTAAGACATAAGGAAATACGAATAAACGAATAAACAAAAGGAAATCAAAATATATTCATGGAAGAAAAATTGACACCAAAAACAAAAACAACAGAAACCAAAAAATCACCGAAAAATAAGTCGCAAAACAATTCGTCACAAAATAAACATATTTGAAATTTGCCTGCAGTGACGAGTTCAGTGAGCGGAGATATTGGTTTCAACAACGCTGGGTGAGGATTCGTATACTTTCCGAAATTGTGACGCGCTCGGTCTTCGTACTGCACTTCTTCGGGTACTAAATCACAGGAAATAATATCATAGAAAATGTTAAGTACAGTAAGTTTACTTTAAGGATTATATGTGTAATTAAACTTGGTGTTTACCTTGACGCTGGTTGTACGCTGGCTGGTGTAAGAGGGTCGCCAGTCCGTGGAGTACAGCACCTTGTTTCGCAACTTCAAGAGTTACTGTGGGACCCGTTCGCACTAAGTACTCTGCAGCCTAAAATTAATCAAGTGTTAGTTAATTATTGTTAGACTCAATCATGTAAGAAAATAATATCCTTTTTTTGAGACGAAAACGTTTCAATTTCTGAATTTTGTCAAGTAGTTTAGTCACTTACACGTATAAAGGTTATGTGACGGGTCTTTGTGTGTATTGAGATAAAGAATCCAGCAGATTTCTGATTTGAATCCTGGCAGAAAGCCATGTGATGTTGAATATGGATGAATGAATAGACTGTTGAGGTGTATGTTCTGTATTGTTAAACACATTGAGTGCCACCGGTGACTGATACTGAACTTCTCGTACAGATCGCGGCAGTCACCGACAGTGACTAATAATGTTCCTAAATATTTTTTAGGAAATTTTAATAATGTTATTAAGCCAGGAATTTGTTATAAAATTACGTGTCACTTAATGTACAACATTTTAGCAATAGTTACAAATAATCATACTTTTTCCTGCGTGATCCCGACGAGCGAGTGTCCGTCGACGGAGAGCAGCTGGTCGCCGGCCGCCAGCCGCCCGTCCGCCGCCGCCGCACCGCCCGGCACCACCGACTTGATGTAGATGCCCAGCTTGCTCTGACCCGCGCCCTGATACACTCGGATTTGTACTTAACTCATCCTCATCATATCGACGGTCTAAGCGCCGTTTTTTTTTTTTTTGACATATATATTTTTATACATATTTGGATAGAGAATAATTTGCTGATTTCAAATATGTATCAAAATATATATGTCTATATAGCTTTCATCGTAACAGAAATTTATATTGAATACTTTTAGCCTGCCTGGTAAGTTACCAGAACGATAGGAACGATTTTGAAGAGATTTATATTGAAGGATATTATGATAAATGTTATATGGCCACTTTCGGTTTATAATAGAAACTTAAAATATTCTACTGAAAAAAACAGAATGCGCGTCGCAAGTAGCAGCTAGCATAGTATAGCAGCCACTACAGCAAAATAACAAGCAAGCATTGTCATACCTTAGCGGCGACGATGCTGAGCCCCATGCCGTTGGAGTTCTTGTGCAGCTGGACGATGTGCACGCGCGGCTGCGAGTCGGGCGGCGGCTGGTGCTGCGGCGCGCCGTAGCCGTGCATGTAGACGGTCCAGAGGCCGAGCGCGTGCGGCTGGTGCGCCAGCCGGCACAGCCCGCCGCGCTGCAGCGGCGCCACGAACTCCGCCAGCCCCGGCGGCACGCCGCGCACCACCTCCGCGCTGAACCCGTCGCCCGGGATCAGCAGCGCCGCGCCCAGCCACACGCTCTCCTCCAGCGTTATCTGCACGCACGGAACGACATACACGCTATACATTGACCTAGTGGTGTGAACGCGTCGATAGAAACTTAAAGGTCGTAGGTTCAAACCTTGGCTAACACTGCTGAGTTTTCAAGTGCAAAATTTGTATTTAAACTCATCTCGAGCTCGGCAATGACGGACAACATTGTGAGGAAACTTGCATGTTCCGTAACAAATTCTGACAGATGTATCCACCGTAGTGGAGCTGCAAGGTGGATAAACCTTTTCCCTAATAGAAGAAGAGGCCTATGTCCAGCAGTGGTATATGTACAGGCTGTTAATTTATTTTACTTTTATATGATTAGTAGTAACCTATTGAATACGGCTACTACTTAGGTTGGTTTGACCAAAGATCTGCCATTTTCTTATAGAAAAGTTCTCTTTCTAAGCCTGTATCATACACTAGTCTCCTGGTCTGTGAACTCTTGACGCACGCTCTCATCAAGCCTACCTCTCGTCCATCAGCGCGGTAGAGCTCATCAGCTCGAGCTCGCGCATGCGCGGCGGCAGCTTCCACGAGGTCGGGCGGCAGCAGCGGCGCCAGCAGCGCGCGCACCTGCACCGAGTTCAGCTTGAAGCACGCGCCCAGCGCGCCGCACACCTCCTCCGCTGAGCGGTACGTGCCCGAGATCAGACGCGCTGCGGATATACGAAAGAGTATAGCGAAAGGAAATACGAAAAAAAATACCAATGTTTAAATATACTTCATATATATAAACATTGGTATTTATTGCAGTAGAACGCCCATTATCCGAATCAATTTAGATCGTAGTCGAATCGGTCATAGTAATAACACACATAACGAACTTAGTGATAGTCACACACAGAATAAACTTTATTAAGTTTAGGAATAACAGTTCTACAACAATACTTACTTGAAAGCTCGTTTAGAATAAGTTGCAGCCCCATTAGACTTTTAACAAAGATAGAAAATATAAAAATTCACAATAATAATAGAGGTTTTAACTTTTTATACTAAGCTTAGATCAATTCGGATAATTGACGATTCGATGAATTCGACGTTTAGGTAATCGGCGTTCTAGTGTATTAACAGTTATAGTAAATGATCTAAATAGAACGCATTAACTCACCGGCCTGGTGCGTCCTGGCGAGATGGCAGTCGGCGGCCAGCTCGAGGCCCTGCCGCTCGGCCCAGGCGGCCACTAGAGCCAACCGCGCCGACAGCGCGCTACCCCACCGGGCGCTCACCGACCCCGGCTCTGTTACCAACTGTAGGGACAAAGTTCAAGAAAAACATTTAAAAATATAGTAAATAAATTAACTATTTATATCTTTGTTCTATTACGATTAACAAATTGTCGCACGAAGTATTACGATTAATAAATGTCATATGCCAAAGTACTGACTACAGGAAATCGTATCAATGCGTAATACGTATGTATAATATGAATATTTTTACAAAAAAAAAAAAAAAAAAACGCGAGCACAGTGAAGTAAACAAATATACATTGTGCAGTGTAACTCCGAACAATTTCAGGGTAACATGAATATGACAGCTACGGACAATATATTCACAATCACTTTTAGCGGGTTTTTATGAACGGAACGGTATCACTATTCTCTAGCTTGAATAAGTTAAGCTTATGTGTAATTGCTATTAGCTTCGTTTAATTAGATTAGTAGTTATAATTTTGGTATGTAAGCCGTTTTCTTTCTTAATGTAAATTACCTAAGAATTTAATAATAATAGCAAACGTATACGTCATCTGCCGTCACGTACCTTATTGAAGCAGACCGCGTTGATATAATGGAACAGGTGCGAGAACAGTTGTATGGTGAGCGCGGCGTTGACGCGGCAGCGGCGCAGCAGCACCATGGCGGCGGCCAGCGCCTGCAGCGTCGGCGCCGTCGCCTCCGTCGCGTCCGCTGAGCTCGCGTCTGTTAGCTCGGCGAGAGCGCGTGTTAGCTCCTCTTGGAAGCAGGACACGAGGTTGCTGCGTCGGCAATAATAATAAAAATCATTAGATATTAAAATTATAAAAGTGCATTACATGCAAAAATAAATAGATAGAAAAAAATAGCAAACATTTTAGCCATTTTTCAAAAGTGTTTTTAAAAAAAGAGAAGGTATAGCCTCAAGTTTCTAATAGTCAGATCTGATTAATAGATTAAACGTCCTCTATATCTATAACACATAGAGGATGTTTTGCAGATTCCACAATCAAATTGTTTTTTTTTGTCTAGCGTATAATAAATGCATTATTTATCATTAGCATTTTTAAATATCTAATAAGGTTCTGACCTAAAAGCGTTTTGAACGGTTGTCGGTAGAAGATCTTGCGCCTGTGTCGAAAATGAAGAAATGTGTCGATCACATTTTAGAAAATGTAAGAGTTCGCTCGCATTCGCCATCCAAAATGCCTGTGCAGCAGAATCTGTACATCGTTCCTAAAAATTAAAAAAACATTTTGGTTAAGATTATGTTTCGATAATTTTTTCTAGCGAAATTAGTAACATATTTTAAAAGATAAAGTTTACCTGTACAGTAGCATGGATGAGGGTAGCGACGTGATGCAAGAATGCGGTCAGCTTGTGGGCTCGCTCTGTCGGTGTCAGCTCGGGTCGGTAATGTGTTGAAGCGCGATATCTGAAAGGGAAAAGATTTAGGTAAAGAATCTTTCCAACTGATAAAAAAAAACTATTAAATATTCAAAATATTTTAACTTTAATACATATTAATATTTATTTATAAAACGTATAAACACCTCTCGTTTATTGATTAACGTACTATAGAACTATACAAGTATTGTATACATATGTCGGAATTTCTTCGGGGTGTTTACCTGGCGCAGAGGTAGAGCGTGTAGACGGGCGCCAGCTTGAAAGCCGGCGCGTGCGGGTCGAGGCGCGAGATGACGGCCGCCAGGAACTGCGCCTGCCCCGCCTCCGGGAACTCCAGCACCGCCGGCAGGATCGCCTCTTGCCCGCGAGCACCCAGTACAGCACTCCTGGACACATTAGGACTCGAGTGAGGACTGTTACTTGAACCCGTTTAACGTAACTTGACCGATCAGACCGAAAATGACAAGATTTTTTTAAATATGTTTTTATATTAAGTACAGTAAATAAATTGTTTTTCGGTGTGTGCTAAAACTAAATATAAAAACTAGTAACGAACACTAAGAGGTAAAATAGAAAACAAGAAGTGAGCGTTTGCACACGAGAACAAAAAGAATGTTAAATGTTACCTGTTATCGTGGCCCGATCCCCCACTCTTAGCACTACAGATGCTCTTCGTCTCCACGTTACCCTCAAGATCGAATGTGGTCTCGTAGTTGTCCTTGTACTGAGAGTTGACGCGGTTGGCGGGCGCGCTCTGGTCCTGCTCGTTGTACACCGATCCCGAGTGCTCGTCCCGTATATAGTCGTCCTTCGAGTCGTTCAGGTGCTGCGACATCATGAGCGACTCATTGTCGAGCTTGAGCGTGTTGTTGTTGTACGGCGGGATGGTGTCGTTGGCATTGTAGCCGTACACGTCGTGCGAGACGGGGCTGACGGCCCGCGGGTACTCCGCATCGTTCACGTTTGCGTTGTTGTCGAGCGCGTCCGGCTGGTGCGAGGCCAGCGACGTCGGCGACATAGCGCCGCTGTTCTCACCAGAGGGCGATCTAACGCGGGAATTGCAATACACAAGCGCATGTCGGTGAGCCAGTGACAGAAACATGCAACGAAAGAAAACGACAATGATACATGACGAACATAATAAAACGAAACGGTTAAGTGATTAGATAAGCGACGATACTGTGACGATCAAAGAGAAATATAAATTAGGAAATAAAATAAAAACAAATATATGATACTAGAAGTGTACTGTGTAGAGTTTCTAGGCTAGTCTAGGAACAGAATCTAGAAGTATAAAGCTACATATAAAAGCTAGGTATACGATTCCAATGCACGAATATAGTCATAAATTCACAACATTGTTTTTTTTAAAGTTAAGGTGTATAGCAAGTTCACCTGTCATATATGGAGCCGGATCCGAAGTGCTGTGACTGTGAAAGATTTCTATTCATAAGGTTCTCTTGAGCTGGATCCACGAAGCGGAAGGTTGACACTCGGCCGAACTTGAGTAAGCAGCCATGCTTTTGTAAAAGACAAAAAATGTTTTGTAGTTCTAACTCGACAGCATTTCAATGTAAAATTATGTAGATACGGAGCAGACTATTGATACAATAATAAAAGTTTTTATCATCACTTTTCAAAGATTCCGTTTAGTTTATGCTGTAACAAAAATACCTCCTAGTAATAAGAGTACATTTTGCATGTAAAAAGAACAGAAGGGAATGTATACTCTTGGTAGTGTTTATAAAGGGTAGTACGACAACCGGCCGCGAGTCTGAGGCAATGCGCATGTCAAGTTAATATTTTATCAGGCAGCTTCGTGTTTGTACAGTTAGCCTCATAATGGATATTATTCTAAGTGAGTATTACGGCTTATGTTTATTTCAGACAGACTTTCAGAACTTAGCTGCACGCTGACAGACATTTAAGACTATTAGTGAGCCAAAAGACTCCAAAAATTCTGTAAATATGAATACATATTTAAGAGTTAAATATTTGTGTCTATAAATACTAGAAGCCTGTCTGTGGTCGATAGTATGTACTAGAAGTACTAGAATACTAGAAGTACTAGAATGTACTAGAAGTCTGTCTGTGATAGGTAGTAGTGCCAATGTGTAAAAAAGTTTTATTTTAAATAATTTAATATGCAAATATATGCAAATATAATAATATTTTAAAAATATTAACTTTGTAAATCCTTCTCTAAATAAGATTCGTAACACAGCCTGTACATATCCCACTGCTGGGCATAGGCCTCTTCTCCTATTAGGGAGAAGGTATGGAGCTTAAT
>DVVJ01001086.1:0-12280 GCA_018234505.1 Junonia neildi neildi | reverse complement strand
TTTAGACTAATAATTATTAACCTTAAAAAAGAATTGTCCAATATTCTTTTGACTACTTTTTTTTACATAAATTTATATATTTTTAATAAAAATTATACGTAATTTAATTGAAGCTCAGAAAATCATTTAACATAAAATAAATTATTCGAAAAGTCAGCAAATTAATTATTATTAATTGACTTTTCGAATACTTTCTTTCACCATTTAGCATAAAAACTGTGCAATGCACAAAGAACACGGTATTACGGTTTACACAATTTTGCTGAATTATATACCTAATAATATTATTTTTTAACAGTTTCAACTTTTTGTTTATGTTGTGATGGAACGAGGTTCAGAATTTGAAAACATTTATAATATTACTCGTCTAACAAAACTAAAACATTTATTTAACTATAATAATATTAGGGCTTAGAACATATTATGTAAAGTTTATGTTAATACATAAAGCTGTTATTTTTGCCCACATCACTGGCCGCCGACTAAACTCGGATCTAACTGCAACAATGAGATAACCCAGCATCACTAATCTGTCAGACGAACCAACTCCGCAAATCTATTTAGTACACGCACATAGATTTAAATATCGTACCAACAATATTTTAATTTTAATTTATGTACAATCTGTAATCCTTAATTTAACGGATTTTTAGATTAATTTAGATATCGCTATTATCTGATATTATTCGAAAGTTTTGTAATGTATTAGGTTACGGTTTCGGACAGTTTTTTAATAGTAGGTATATAACTTTTTTTTTTGTTGAGGCAGGGTCAATCTTCATAGATACCCGACTATTGGGGGGATGTCAGGTTACGTGAGATATTACTCACTAAAAACCCCTGCGATGGCCGCCATCAGCACTGAAAACGGAGAGGCTGCGGGATCGCTTTCGCAGCACGTCCGCTGCCCATCAAGTGCGTTGCTCTGCTCGTGGCTGGCGAAGCACGACTCAGGAGGCCAAAGAATAGTCTCGCCCTCCCGGCACCCCTCGCTGAAATAGTATATACCTAGTGGAGAGAAGAGATTTGAAAGAATGCAAGTTTTCCTCTGAAGGCGAATTGAATATTAAGTTAATGTATGACTACCAAGTATAATAACTCGACTTTTCACATAATTTCAAATTTTATTTCAAACTAAATTGATGCGTGAGTCAGCATACCTATATTTGGAGATTATCAGCGTAATATTTTACTACAATATAATTTGAAATAAAAAAAGTGGACAGATGATGATTTTAACAAATTAAGTTATTAAGTTACATTTGCACCAACAACTTATTACATAGTTTTTGTATTAAAATTTATTATAATTATTATGTAGTAAAAAAACAAAATATTGAGATGTATCTTAATATATATGTAATATAATTTATGGCATGTGTCGGAAACAAATGCTTCTGCACTTTTTGCTATATACCTAATTGTCGAATACAGGCTGTTTGCTCTTAAAGCATGACTAGGCAAAGGCATATTGATTTGTATTTACAGTTGCCCGTAGCTTCACTCTTGTCCTTCAGTTAGGGAACGTACCTCATGATAATACCCCATGATATAACGTCCAACATGATGAGACCTCCTCCCGCCCTTGATGATCTTGATATACTAAGCCTCTACCTCCCCTCTGCCAAACTTGTCCCGTAGTATGAAAAATATTAATTTTAGTGACCTTTTTTTTCGACTCTGATTTAGATTCATTGGCACTTTTTTAAGTTACGACTCTGGATCTACGATTACGTAACAAACGTGTAGAGTGATCTAGTATAGTATTTTAAAGAATCCTAAGTTGGTAAAGGAGCATGGATACGTTATCTTATAAAGTGATCACCGACGATCGCTTGTAGCAAAATGCGTTGCCAGAAAAACTGCGAATGATTTTTAGGAATTATACTCATTATACTGAAAGCTGCCATATTAGTTACTTTATTCTGATCTTCCTTAACAATGTAATTATACGCTGGTTGAGATGGCTAAGTTACGAGCAGTAGACAGAAACTATAGCTAGGTTCTAACAAAAGGAAGTTGGAAGCTGTTGGTAGAAGTCCCTAAAAAGGCTTTATTTTGTTTTAATTTACCTATCCTGTATAACTAAGAGTCATGAACTCTTAAATAAAAAAAGATGATTTAAATCGTTGGACAAAACACACCTTCTCCTTCTTCTTAAGTCGTCGATTAAATATATAAGACTTTGTGAAGTTTAACGTATCTCATGCTATTATAGCTAATTTTAGTTCAGAGTTTCAACGGTCGTTTACTCTTGTTTGTTTTTGTAATATGAGGAGGAAAAAACTAAGTGGTTCAATTATTGCACACTTCGATCGTGGCGAGGTTGTTTATCGACATAAGCGACATTTGGCAAGCGCTCTTGAATCGTGGTCTGCTATAACTTAAGATATTCCATACTAACTTTCCTGGACTAAACTGGAGGATATTATCTGTTTTACTACGAATTTGTGGTTATATCTTTTGGCTCATAATTTTGTCATGTAATTGCAGGCCTATTTACGACAACTATAAGATAAATTATTCCACAAAATTCCTTAAGATTTTTGCTTGTTAGAGCGTGCTTGCTTAGATTTTATTTCCAGTGGAAATAAAGTAGGGCCTCAGAACGGCCTAGCGGTTGAAAAGGCCTCTTCATCGGATGGGCCTCACGCCTTTCATTTTTGTAAAATATTAATAATTATTTTTTTTTTAAGATGACCGTTTTTATTGCCGTCACCAAGGGCCTCGGAAAATATGATTAACCCACAAGAATATTTGCATCTCTTCAGATATCTTTATATCATTGTTTCGGTTATTTAGTATATCGGATCGAACCGTTTCATAATACTTGTCCCTGAGTTAAACAATCGCCGATCACGAGCGCTCGCGGGCTTTTAGTACATAATTGATTTGTGCCTGGTTGATGGCCATTATTTACCCCTTTTGAGCTATTTGTTGATAAATGACGAGTCCACAATGAGATCACTAAGCGCATATTAATAAAAGGTAAAACATGCTTTAGACAGCAGACCACGGGCGAAAATGATCTCTATCGTTCCTGATTTTCATCTGAAAAAAGTTTTCTGGAGAAATTCTCAGCTGTAAAATATACTATAAAATATAACTATAGTTATAAAAATCAGCAATCTGATCAACAGCCAAAATTTAAACTTAACTAAGATGGATTATGCTTACCCAGGAGTTCCACACTTAAAAATTGCCATTATTAGAAAACTATTTGGTCTTTGCTTCCTTATAGTTAACCATTACAAAAGTCGGGAAACACGAGCGTGGGAGGCCGTTCCAGGCCCTAGCCACACGCATAGGGAAGTAGGAAGTAGACGTTTTCTGGTGACATTATATATAGAGCCTAGATTTCATCCATTGATTTTATAAAGATATCATTTATAGATTTTATAAGTTTAATATTCCCATATTCCATATTATATTTCAAACTTTATTTTTGGTGCCTCCATGAGCTGAATTGTACGACAATTGGTTGAAAGGAGTTGAACTAACGTAAATAAATATCTAACGCAATGTAAATATAATTAGTAGTGACAATAAATGATATTAATACATACTTCATAAATAAATTCATCAAAAAGCTTTTTAGTCAAACTTACAATGTTGATTCTATTGCTAAACTTATTAAAAGGTTTAAAAAGGTCATTCGGGCAATAACATCCTTCGCAATGTAAACACGATTAATTTCAAGAGAATTTCTACACTACGCTGGAAAAAACCCATGCCCACGCCGCTAAAGCCGTGGGCAGAAGCGAGTAAAAAATATAACTTAATACTAAAAGTAATAAACAGTGATTAAATAACGCAATCTTGTATTAACATAGTTAACATGTAAGCATCACTAATCCTTCGATAGATCATCACAAGAAACCACTCAATTTCCGTAGTAATTAAGTAAAACTTGAGCTTATAATGACTATGCAAGATTCCCACTGAACCGGTCTCGCCCTTTATACTACGAAATGAATTTTCGACTCAGTAAATTATTTTTATCGAGTTTTCTATCTCATTCCGTTGCAGGTAAAAAGAACGGGACGTGTAAACGGTTTATTGAAATTAATATTCTGTCCGATTGGTTTTTATATTGCAACAATAAAAGGTAATATATAACTCAAACTTAAACTAGATTCCTCGAACCGTAAATTTGTGGAGCGCGACACTCATTCGAAGGGGGTTATTAGTTTTTTCTTTGCTGAACTGTGTGGCATCGTTACATTGTTTATTTTGTTCTTAATAATAGGGACTCCAATTTACCACATGTTGCTCTCGTCTCATAAAAAATAATATCCACATTATTCGATATAATTTGTACCGAGTTATGACGAAAGGTTCGTGTGTTTAAGAGCAATTTTTCTCGTTCCGTTATTAACCAGTATGTTTTTTTGTTATAAAAAAGTTAACGAGGATTAGATGTAGGGTTTTTTAATATGGATTCGAGTTTGACTTTGTACGGAAGTTATTTTTAATGAAATGAAGTTTTTTTTAGCTATAAATATAGAGAAAAACAATTACTATCTTTAAAAAGAGGATTGTTGAATAAGACATCTGGTGAAATCGATAACTTTAAGCAAACAATATATAAACCCTGGTTGTTAAAAGTTTTCAATTGCAATAGTTGTGTGAGTCGTGTATAATTGAATTTATAAAATGTTTTTATTTTATTTTAATCCATGTTTATACGATTAAGAACACATTGCCACTAAAATAATTCTTTCAAGAGGTAATAAATAACATAGGTAAAAAATACCATGGGTAAAATAATAAAAGCAGAAAAGCAAATTTTTATAAATCAAGATATTATACAAAACAGAATGATTTTAGGAGACATCATTTTACATAATATAAGTAGTTCGTTTAACTTTTCTCTGTATTTTTGACTTATCTTCCTAAACATTGTCCGTAGTATGAAGAGGAACAAGGGAGCAGTAAATTAGCTTGTCGCACATAAACCTATATGTTTACAGCCGTTGTGGAGTCGAAACTAATTTATTTCTCTTCAACGAAACTGCTTAGGTAACTATCATTCTTCACGTTTTGCACAAATGACAACGTGTCGTCCAAATGACGTACGCTAACGTTAAGATCCTAATTTGTTGCTTTGAAGTCAGACTAAAATTCCTTGAGTTACGATGTTTTTGATGTTTGAGGTAGCTAACTGCTTGCTGTGAGGAACTTATGTTCCTACTTATTCAATACTAGTCTTTACTTTTGATTTTGTTCGTATCTCATAGTTTTTTCAATCTCCTAGTTTAATTTAGTTACAGATTTAAAAATATTTTAGGATTCAAGAAAAAATCGAATATTGATAATTTGTCGTAATCCAATGTAAAAGTTTTGTTTTCTTTAGTTTAGATCGACGTAAAAACAGTAAAAACATACAAGCGCCTTACTTGTAATTTTGGTGCCATACCACTTTAAACTAAATAATAATAAGAAATAATAAAAAAAAGTCGGCCAAGCCCGGAAGTTTTTATTATGCTTATACCTTGCATTCTTTTATTTTAAATAGTTTTATCTGAACTCTAAAATCTTTAATCTCTAAAGTAATCTCTTAATCTTATAAATAATTTAATTAACCAAAAAAAGACAATCTCTTTTCATAGCTCCATCCAAAAAAAGACACAAAATTATGTTGTAAATAGAGGCGTCGTTGCATATTTCGTTGTTTATTGTTGAAAAGTCATTATATGTAAATCGTGGAGTCGTGATGATGGGCAGACAGATAGTGACGAGGCATGTTTCGCAAGCATACGGAATGATAATTGTTCCGAGCCCAGCAGTGAACGTGTGGGTGCCGGTAGCGCACCTGCTAGCGTGTCTTTCTCGGTAACGAGATCTTCAAAACGATAGACCCCTAGATTTAATATTTCATAAACGTGATCTTTAAAACGCACGTTCCCATGAATTCCGTGTTTTATGCTAGTTTTATGTCCGTGAAATAGTACGTTCAAAGCTTGGCTTCGGTTTGGACGTAATTTAGATTGTACTTTATGTTGAGGCTACTTAAAAGTATTGGCACTTAGCGCGTTATCTTCGTTTGGCTAATATTGAAAAGATTTATGTGTATGGAATTAATTTATAATATCAATTAAAATCACTTACTCGTTTATGGAGTTGTTTATGTCGACAAACATTGTGCCGATGATACAGACATCCAATTTATTAGTGAATGTAATAATGTGTCTCTGTCAGGTTAAGATAACTCTTAATGAAGGGTTCGGTATTGGTCTAACAGATGTTTCACCACAAATCGTGCATCATGCCCACTAATCAATACTGTTATTGCCTCCTTCGTTTAGCTTTCGACAACGCTATAACATAATTATATCTCGTATCCAAGAATTGTCGGTTAATTTACACTTGTCCATACAAGTTTTAATCACGACTCGAGAACTGTTCATTGTAAGTTGTATTTTTTATTAAAATATTTCATTATAACCGCTTAGATATGTACAGTAATTAATTAACAGAAAACCCCTCCATACTACAAGTTTCTCTGAACAAAGGTACACATTCCTCGTGCAAGAAAATTTACATTATGTACATATTCCCAACAGGAAAGATCTGTTAAGCATCGACGAGCAAATTAATTGATATTAATGATGAAGGAAACTTCCGTCCATTCTTTGCTTGATTAACGCTGTAGGTTACAATTATAATTTAAGGCTACGCCCGTATTCAGTGTCATTATGCAGTTGTCCAAACATCTGACATTGCCTGTTGATAATCTCGCTCTAAATGTGCTAATTAAAGGGACATTCTCTTACACAATGATCGCGGCTGTCCGTGGAACATGAAGCACAAGCTATACAAGCCTTTCTTTCCAGTCAATGACTGACTACCAATACCATGTTCTAAATGTAAGCGTAACTTTTCAATGTGTATTTGTTTAACCGCTCACGGTATTACCATGTGAATCTGATTCGGTGCTTCCATACGAGTTGATATACATTGCGGCAAATGTAAATAGCCATGTCAAAGACGGTTTCTTTAAAATAGGTAGTGGAATGTGCGTGCAGGTTTTGCAATCATGTGTTTGCTCGAAGTGATCGGGTAAGGTAGCTTCAATGATTGCATCGTGATAATCGCGATCAGAGAGCCCTGACATTTCTTTTCTTTTATCGCGTACGGTTGTAAGATAAAACGGCAATAAATAATGCCGCAGGACACTGCAGTACGTGCATTCAGTTGCACTTTTCATTTGTATTATTCGCGTAATTATGCCTCAGTCGAAGTGTGGTTTTATTTATTGCGCTCCGACTAGTCGTAAGGAATACTCTTTGTTAATGGATAGTAATAATTATATTAAAATGATTTACTATCTTGTTATTCTTGCTTATTCTATATTTAATTGCTGTAGTTTGTTTTCTTTGTATAATCCTTTCTATTTTGTTTTGTTACTGATTACATGATACATGATTACATTAATTTTAGTGTGTTTTTTTTCAAAGTGATAAAAAAGTTAAGTGGTTGAGTTAAAGGTAGTTAGTTTATCAGCTCAAGGAATAAAATTGTTGACAAGTGATTGCTCAAGAAATAACCGACTTCAAAAATTTACATTTAAAGTTATTATTTTACACTTTTAAGTTACTATTCACCCATATTCGTTTTCATACATTTGCAATTTAATATAAACTTTAACTTTTGTTTAAAATCATACGTTTTTAAATGATGGGTAATTTATTAGAAAGAACATTGTAGGATCAATATCTCTCGAACTCTAAACTATAACTCTAAAATCAATCTCATCGAACAATTCATCCCCCTAAAAAAATATGTTGACACGTCTTCGAATCTGTGAACGCATATTAAAATAGTGAAACGTGATATTTCGTACGAAATATATTTTTTAGCCACGAAATTGGTATATTCGCAACACATCCCGGCGGCCCGTTTCTCCGAATCCCATTCTAACTCCATACACGTCGCGCGTTTCCTACGGGATGTATTACAGATAGATAGAGAACCTATAACTGTATTTACCTCCAAACTAGCGTTATTGTATTTTTATACTATTTGTATGCGGATTGTGTGCGCGTGACATCTGTGCAGTCAAGTTTTTAAACAGGGGAGACGCTCGTTTCGGCGTCTTAGTTTTTTTTTTGCGGAATCCCAAATGAAGACTGTTTTTTAAAGGAAACCCGGAGTCGGATGAGGTAGGGACCCGTAACCGTTACGGGTTGTTTGCTTATAATATTAAACTAATATTAAACTTTTTTTACTCATCACTAGTATTAATATATGGTTATTTTGTGTCATCTACTCAATATGTTACTTCCTGGACGAGTGAAAATATAAATTAAAAATCAATAAATAACAACATACCTACCTACCGTGTTAGCTAAAACTCCTAAGGAAAGCTTGAAGTAATTGAAATTCTAGACTGAGAATATGTAACATTTATTCTGGCATCGGTTGCTTATCTTATGAAATCGATTTATTATTGCTTCATATGTTTTAAATTTAAATGAAATACGCGGTGATATGTCATATCGATTAATTTCGTCGCATACATAATTGAAGGTACCCACCATATAAGTACAGGTATTCGACAAATTCTCGAATCTAAGCTCTCTTCAATCAAGAGTCGAGCGACAGTTAGGCCGTGTCTACATAACAGCCTTTTAGTTTAATCCGATCAGTACAACGCAGTACTGTAATAAGAAGGTTGTAATTGAACGTCAAAGACGCCGGTTCGGATTAGACGATTTGAGTTGTTTGATGTCCAGATGTGGAATGCTGTGGAAGTGTCGTGTGAACTGTTGTATCATGTAGTAGAAAAGGGTGCATACATACATACATACATTTGCAATATACGTACTATATAATCTTAGATATTTTATTCTATGAAAATTTTACTTTGACTTTTAGAAAGAAAAAATAAATAAATTAATTAAAATTAATTTTATTCCAAAAACCAGAAACGCAACCAAAATTTCGTCAAATTTTATAAATGTGATCTAAAACAAGTAAAACCTTTTCTAAACAAAATTTTGTTCCAAATCGCTATAACTGTTTTCTAGATATACGAAATATTATAGATTTATTCAAAAGAATTGCTCAATTATACCCAACAGATATCCAGGTCTTTATTCAAAACGATCTTCAAGTTTGTAGAGTTTAATACTAGCCTGCCCAATGTCAATTCCACGAAACTCTCAGTTCTATGGGACGGTAAAAGCGACAATTCCAAATAGTATTTGTGATTGACGTCCGACTTCGGTTCGTTACGGGCCGATTGAGTTCGTTTCGGCAGCGTGACGGCGATTATTGGGAGTAATCTGTGTACGCGCTTATTAAATTAAATTGAATGTGAGCCAGTTTCAGTTTGACGAGAAAGCTTTGTGGCTCTTGGTTATAGTGTAAAGGGATGATAATGGAGGAAATCTATAAACGAGTATTACTTGAATATGTGCTTATATCTATCTAACTATATCTACATATGTATCTTTATAAGTTTATTTCGTATATTTCGGAAACGGCTGGACAGATTTATATTTAACAATATCACTTTTTTTTTGTCAAAGTTAACTGTTATTTCAAAATTCAGTACATTACAAAACACCAAGCGAAGCTCTCGAAGCCAGGTGTTCATCAGTCGATGAAGAATAAATGAGGCTTAGGTCTGATCTTAAGTGTAAAGCTTTAATGGCACTTATGACTTTTATCATATAAAGTGCTTATGATTATCATCATCTGAGAACCTACAAATATGATTAGATATATGTAGATTAATTAGGAGTAATGGAAGGAGAAGAATAGGACTCAAATTATAAAACCTAGTTGACAGTAGACTGACATATCCACTAATGGCTAGTCCATTTTAGTGTAGAGTAGCATCTCCTATCCAATCGTCTTCTTCTCTTTTATAAAGAAGAAGGTACGTGCCTAGCAGTGGCACATTTGTAGTTTATTACAGGATTAAAATACACGTTACACTTTGACAAATATTATCCTTATCATAATTCACAATTCCCTGTATATTAATACGCAAAGTTTTGCTCCATAAAGTTAAGACGCTAAGTCTGTGTTGATGTAAAGTGTCGTATGTTTTCATATTTGGACCAAGTTCAACACGTGATCGTATATCAAAGAGCCGCCATAAAGTTGACCTATGTTTATATGTTTTGTTGTTTGTGATAGCAAACGCAACGAACGGCCCCATAGAGAGTAGTTAAATAGCCGCGTTACGGGTTTTGTCATATACTCGTGTTTGGTGTTCAGGAATTAGTACTTTCGGTTTTATTAGCTTTAACTCAGTAAATAATAATACTGCGGATAGGGAAACATAAACGATGAGTAAAGGGCTAGTATCTTGCAGTTTCGGCGACTTTAAGGACTGTTTTAGTATAGTCGTTAATGTTGATGATGACTGAAACGATACCTTATAATTATTATGTTGAAAATTTGTAATATATGTATATCTGAATTATTTAATTTAGAGTATCTTTTTCGTGTTTGTGTGATAAGTTAATATTCGTGGAAAAATTATACAGATATCTAATTCTACATTTTTATAATTGTATGTTTGTTCAATACAAATATTTTTCATGTCGACTAGATTTGGAATTGTATGCATGAAATATCGACGTCCAAGGCGGATTTCCTTTCATGAACGTAAAACTTCCAAATGAAATGTTTTACTTGACTATTTACTAATAAGCCGGTGTAACGCTTTGAAGAACTAAAACGTAATATCGTCATCCTCATAAACAATCAGAGAATGTGACCGCACAAAGAACAGTATCTCCGATATAATTTTAATAATAAATTCGAATATAAATTTCAAGTATTCGAGTCGCAATCACAACATTCTCGTTAACCTTAAACATAAGCGGCTTTGATGCATTCTTAAACCGTCTCCATAGTTCGGCCATAGGGCCGCTCGGTAGGAATTCAAGATGCTATCGTTATACCGGGAGCTTAGAGTTTTATGTGAGTTATGGCGCAATAAATAAATGTACCGTTGCGACACCTACATACGTCACCGGTCAGGGGAACTATTATGGATTTGCTAAACGGTTTATTTGACCCCACTGTTATCTGCGGAAAGTTATGTCACAATTGAGGAATTCCTTTGCTGACAAGCTCAAATGACTTACCACGGGATTAATCGCTTGGTCAGCGCAGGATATTCTGCAATAACTTTCCGATAAGTTATAATAATAATAAATACCGAATCTTTACTATCTTCTACAAAATTTTGTATAGTTTTCACTAAAGTTTTTTTTGCACGTTTTGCTATCTCCTTTGGTAATTTTTATCTCTGTTTTAATTCTTGTGCTTTTACTATCATAAATCCACCAGTCGTTAGTACATGCCATGTTTTTTTCCGTATCCAAAACTTATCTTCAAAGCAAATGGTTTGAAAAATTAATCTTTGCAGTTTTAATATTTTAATTTCTTCAAAGTAAGGATCACATGTGAAGAATAAGCGTGAAACCGTGTAGACATTCACACAGTCCCTAACGCTTAAAGTCGACAGATGAGATGTCAGCAGAAAATTGGATTTCGTAAAATAAATATGTCGCATCTACTTTGTATAGAATTGTTTCTTGCAAATATGAACTCTACCTTTAAAATTTTAAGGTTCTTTTTGGTATAACGATACTTAAGAATACGAAAAGTTAATTTTAAGCGCAACTTAGCGTACAAAAGATTTAATTTTTGTCCACTATGGGTGCTGATATAATTCCCTTTTTGCATAAAAGGTGTTTATTCTTGTCTTCGCCTGCATGCGGATTAATTTTGCGACAGGTAAAAAAACCTGTTAGTTATATGACATTCGCAATTCAGAATTCATATCCAAAAGTGTGCTTTAATCCTATTGTTGGTCTTTGTTCACATATTAAGCTTATAATCTCCTGCTTTCAGGTGATATTTTGATGCTAATTGTTATTTATGTCATTTCCTTTTACTTTATCTTCTAGATTTCTTTGTATCTCAATTATTTTTTAAGCAATTCCTTTTACTTTTCTCTGGACATAATATAACAGGTACTTTTACTTACTTAGATTTGTCTGTAGTTTTTCCTCTAAAAGAATTCGATTTACAGTTGCTTTGTTCGTGACTTGTAATAATTCATGTCGCTAAATCAAAATTACTATGAATGACTGAAAATAAATAATGAATGTATTATGTATGTTGCAACAAATTAAATTATTTTTGAATTTTAAGTAGGTAGGTATTCACCCATCGGGAGAGGCCGCGGACGTGCTGCGAAAGCGATCCCGTAGCCTCTCCATTTTCCGTGCTGTGGCGGCCATCGCAG
>DVVJ01001085.1:0-12282 GCA_018234505.1 Junonia neildi neildi | reverse complement strand
GGCAACGCATTTTGTAGCTCCTTTGGTGCTGCAAATGTCCATGGGCGACAGCATTCACTTTCCATCAGGTGATCTGTTAGCTCGTTTGCTGCCCTATTCCATAAAAAGATTAATTATAAAAATAAAATTATTTTATCATGACTATTAGTAATATAATTTACGGTAATACAAATAAAAAATGCGGATAATTATTTTCACAATCGGACATACAGTATA
This sequence comes from Junonia neildi neildi, assembly GCA_018234505.1. NCBI lineage: Eukaryota > Metazoa > Arthropoda > Insecta > Lepidoptera > Nymphalidae > Junonia > Junonia neildi. Next base: position 12,066 of record DVVJ01001085.1, on the reverse strand, counting down.
GAAGCATATAAGATGAACAAATAAACAAATATCAATTTTTGTATGTAAAATTGCAAAATGCGTAGATGCAATTGCAATTATGCGTAATGGCGTATCTGAATTACCCGTGACGGATTGTTTCTAAGAAATAATGTGATATTTGAACACACGACGCTTTTCATTTTAATTAAAACACACCTATCGCTTCTATGAAACCGCGGGTCATTAGTTCAAGAGTGAATCATAAATACATAGAACGTTCGATACGTAATACGCAACTTAAGGTGTGTTCTGATCGTTCTGAATCATGCGCATCCGCAAAATTGACATAGATTGCCAGATCACATCTGTAAGGCCCATGCGAACTTTTAATAGGGGGCCCAAGTGACCATTATTTTAGGGTCGCACTTATGTACATATCTGTAAGGGCCCGTGCGAATATCGAATAGGACTGTCTTCTAATTGATTAATTTGCTATATAACGAACTTTCTAGATCTTAAAGTATGCTATAATTTGTTTCTTGTTTTATCTTATTTTTACGAGGTATGTGTGTGGGCCTCCTAGGCACGAGATCCATAATATCTGCGAACCCCTGCCTCTTTGTAAATCCGGTAATGACACAGATATGTAGATGTCGGATAAGACAATCATTTCGGCGACCGCAAAGATCATCAATAAGTCATAACTCGTAGAACGTTCCCACGATTTTAATTTTTTTTTAGTTGGTATTATACCTATTGTTAGTAACTTATTGAACGAGCATGAATCATTGTGGATATTATGTTTGTCTGTTTAAGATGTGGGTTTTTTAATTGTTACGGTTTTGCGGTTTAAGATTTGGAAGCCTCGTTTTATGTTAGTTTTAATAACTATATTAACACTAAATATATCTTCCTATAGACAATATTTAAAGATTCTAACCTTAAGTTACGAGACTAAAACGAACCCAGTAGATGTAGCCGGTATTTGTGAACATAGAATGACGATAATTTCTTCAAGATGAGCAGTAAATTTGAGATAAACCCGCGACCATCTCTCATACCATAAGAGGCATTTATTTTGCTACTAAAGAGGAAACTTCGTGACTATCAGATGTTTATCAAAAAGTACCGGCGCAGAAGACTAACCCTAAAAGGTAGCTAAGTATGTCGAAATATATAATACGTAGCTTCCCTCGCTTGCCATCTTCGTGATACCACAGTTAAATATTAAATTCTTATCGCAATATACGGTAAAAAACTGCGCTACGTTAATAGAGTCATGCTGGGAATTCACATTAAAATATAGGTATATTACAGTAACCGAGATCGTTGCGATAATCTTTTAATATTTTGTTTACACTTGTAATTGTACTGGCCATTAAAATTACAAACACCTTTATTACGCTGAACTAGTTAATGCTATAAAAATTAAAACATTAATATTCACGCGGAACTATATGAAACGGAAAGAGCATTTAACTGCTTATAAGGCCGGCTACAAACGGTCAGAACGTCTCTCTTACATTCTCCATTCAAAATCTTGTTATCAGAATATGTCAAGAGAACAGTTACTTTTTACGCAATTTCCTCTTAATTATTATGAATTAAGTAAATTTAGAGAGATATTCCGGGTGTTTGAGTCCGGCCTAACAGAAGCCGACTACAAACTGTTATTTAGCGGGTGGCGATGCAAGCGCCGGTGCCGAAATAAGTAATATCGTGAGTGGAACGCACGCACGGTAGCGCCGCGAGCCACCCGCGGCTTTCCCACCGCGACCGGCGTACTGTACTGTAATCGGTGCCATTTTAATGCTTGTTTCTGTAATTATCTTTAGTTTACCGAGGTTAAATAGTGCCTTCTGAATTGCGAGAAACGCTTCGTTTTAATATAGTTTTATATATAACAATGTATTCATATAGTTATGACTCTATAATTGACGACCAAAATCTAAGTTATTCGATTTTTGTAAAATCTTTTTTTTCGTCGTAAAAACAAAATAAACAGTACAAAACGTTAAAAGATATAGGGTGTGAAAGGTATATGGTGATGAATAATTTTCTCTATGCACCAGCCTACCGTCCCGCTACCTGTTCATTCACCGCACGTGGAGGGGGTTACGCGCCTTCCGCGTAATGTTATCAGTAGTTTCCGCACCCTCGCGAGCGCAGTTGCCAAACGCACCCGGTCTACGTCGGACGTCTACCGTGTCACATCCAGTCCACTAACATCTGTGTTATTATTTACGAAATTAAGTACGCATCATTCGTGTTATTAAGTCTTAGTGAAAGTGTGTGACCGGCTTTATTATTGAAGGTGCGTATTACATTAGCCATTATAATAAATACGTGTTAGCATAGTAATCGGTTTTGATATTTATACGCGTTAATTACGGAGCCTTCGATATTCATCGATGATCATAAAGCATATATTAATATGAACTTACGACTTCTAAACCTACAACCTAAATATAGACAATAATTTAAAATTACTATAAAACTATCTATGTCGCAATTAATGAACCATTACATGTGTACCTCCCTTACGCAAATACAGAGTTATAGTAAAACAAATGAAGAATTACCTTTATCTCCGTCCTTAATCACACAACTTCCGCCTCTATTCTTATCTCCAAAAGAACGATATTCCCTTAATAAATGTGTCTGATAAGTTATCATTATCAACAGGCGCCCAAGCCCCGCCCGTAGCGTGCACCATAGATCTGACAAAATGTTCGCCGTGATGCAAATCGACGAGGATCACACCAGGGATTTTAGGCGTAAGCTGCGCCCGAAGTGCGAGTTCGTCTGCAAGTATTGCCAACGTCGGTTCACGAAGTCCTACAACCTGATGATACATGAGCGCACGCACAAGAGCCCGGAGCTCTCGTTCAGCTGTGAGGTGTGCGGGAAGAGTTTCAAAAGGCAGGATAATTTGCGTCAGCACAGGTTAGTTGGCTTTCTTTATGTATATATTGTTGATATGATATTGTATGTTGTGTGAAATTGGAAGAAATCATTTTGATAAAAATTAATTCTACTACGTAGGTACTCTATGGTATAAATGTTAACTGAATAAGACTTAGATTTTTCTGGAAACGTAATTATTATGAATGTTTTGTAATAGATCTTCTTTTTGTTTGTAATTTGCTGTTAATCAAAAATATAAAAATAAAATAAAAGAGCGATTGATAATAATAATATAACGTGTTGCAACAAAGCATCTGTTTGGTTGTAGTAATAGAATTTTTCTAGGTATTAAAATTAATAAATTGTCAGTTAAAATTGATCAAAATTGAAAATGTGTAATTTGATTAGGACCGGTATTTTGTAATGTTATTAATTAACACAGTTAACAGCGTCAATAGCACAATTTTTACATTTTTAGAGTGACAAACTAAAAGATAATTGAACGCAATCAAAAGATATTTAGTCTTAATATCAGATTATAAAGTTTTAAAACACTTGATGTTCTGTATAATTAATTAATAAATATAAAAAGTTATTATATTCACTCAAAACGATATCTAAGTACCTATAATATAAAACCTTGAAAACTTGAAATTCAGCAGGAAAGAGAGATAGATACTTTATAGAGATTAACGAAGAACGGATTCAACGAAAATTCACCCCTTTAAGGCTTAATACGTACATGAGCAAATCCACTATCAATAGCTAGGTAGAAAAAAAAAATAAAGATAATAATTCGGCTTTGCGTAATAGACATTTTATCCGGCCTACATACTCTGTGGTCGGACCACGGGATGCAAGGCCGCGGCTACACTTGTCGTTTTATATTAGGGTCTAGTTTGTCACAGACGCACTGAGCTGTCCTGGTGTCCTATACTGAGATGTCAGGCGTCAGTTCCTACTGTTACAATACCGCAGACCGATATGCTATTAGAAGTATGATGAAAATATCTTACAGTGTAACTTGGCTTTAGTTATATTCGATTTTTGAAATTTTTGAGGCGTGATATTTTTGGCGACTAATACGTCACAGTGATGCTAAAGTTACGAGAGTCGCGGACATCAGGTTGACAATACATAAGTAGGTAAATCGCTTATAGAAACGGCAATAACCTATTTTAAAGTCGTACTTAAAACTTCTGACAAACATAATGATACTATTTCTAAATGAAGTTGTTACCAACGATACGATTTACCTTTACAACTAGACAATAAACGTTACAAACAATTAATTTAATCAGCAATCATAAACCCGCAATTAGTTCGAATGTAACGCGTTATCTACACGAATGCTTTTAGAACATGCAATTTATTATTTACATACAATGTCGATTACTGAACGTCCGTAAAAACCGGGACTATAAAAAAGTTATACTAAGCATTATCTGTCATATTAGGGTCGTTAAACTTTTGACATAAGGGCGCGCTTACACGAGCCGAGCGACAGGCGACATTGTCCCAATTAGTGAAGACGTATTTACACGGCAGTGACAGAACGCTCGCCCACAGATAATTAACATACAATGTAGTGGTAGCGACAAGTTGACAGGGTCACAGTGCAAAGTCTTAGTCTATCTTAGTTATCTCCTAAACATCTGTAGAACTAGGTGTGAGATGGGTAATTTTCATTATATGGGTTTTTTGTTAAGTTAGTCATTATTATTTAATAATGTTTTCATACGTCATGTCTTTCTTTATACATTATAAGCTTTGCATTCTTACACACGTCTTTTTTATAGAAACTATTGTGCCTAGATGAAACTCAATTAAAAATCAAATTATTCGTCATCAGAGTAACAAAGTAAAATCATGATAGAAATTTGCTAAATATTTAGTTAGTGCTAAAGTTAATTAACAATTATGTTCTCCAGTTTCTACTTAATTTTGCGAAAATGCATATATAGGTAATTCCATATCTTCTTTCTTGACGGCCCATTATCAGGTATCTTTTTCTGAACATTAATTATTAGTCGTCCTTTACCATCTCTACGTGTAGGTACATCAAGTATTACTAGCAGTCTTAAAACTGTTCGATTAAACCGATCGCAACAAATGGGACAATACACGCGTAAACTGGGCTCCGTGTGAAAACCGAGCCCCGTATCCGCTACCGAGATCGTCGATAGAGCTCACGTTGAGTCGTGAGCTCGTGACGAGCCCGTGTGTTAACGGTGCTTAATAGCCCCTAATGCTTCCGAAACTGTGCGAACGCGGTAGCCCCACACGTGAACGTATAATTTGCAGTTGCCGTACATGGTGCAGTGTGCACGCCGCTTAACCCGAACCCGAATTGCGGTGGTTATTGCCTATTTGGTGGGTTACGGTAAATGCTTGGATGGAAGGTTTTGTTGTTGGAACGCGTGTGTTCAGAGTCTTATGGATTAGTACATCTCGAACCCGAATTGTTGGTTAAGGGATCTTATTTGATGGTAAATGCTTACTACCTGGATGGCAGGAACGGTTATGTTGTGATAGAATGCGTGTGTTCAGAGCTTTATGAATTAGTAAATACTAAGGACAGATAAGTTAATCGCAAAATATACTTTACGTATAAGTCTATGTAATAACTAAATACGCAAAACTTAAAAACGTAGAAACTAAAAAAAAATATTTTACCGTGTAGTTAAGAAATGCTCATAAATTAGCACAGTTCATTACATATTTCGTAGACATAATTATTATGCGTAATAAATCTGTAGATATATTTATTAAACGCAAAAAATCTATAGCTGCGTGTACTAGAAGCGGCCCAGCTCGTGTGAATTGAGAGACGTGAGTGCCGATGGCGGCGGAGTACCGCTACTGATTATTTTACTAAATAACTACGTACTTCAGACCTGAAGGTTTACGCGGAAACATCGACATCTGAGGTGGCCGATTACATCATTATAACATCGATGTTTCACACGTCTATCGACAACCGCACATACCTAGAATCCATTAAAAAATTCTAAATTCAAAACTAAAAATCACAGATACAAAAAAAAAAATCGATAAAATTATGACGCAACAAAACATCGATACGCGAAATCGATTCCGAAATCACCGTTTAAATAACGAATTCGAAGCGAAATCCAAGACTAAGCTATGTAAATAGTGACATTTATGCAAACTTAATTAAACGAACATCTGAACTATAATTTATCGATGGTTCGGATCCAGAAATCGTAATTAAGGCTAGCCTTTGACGTATCGATAACAAAGGGTCCTAGCTTAATTACGATTGGAAATCGAGAGATGCTCTACTGAGTTAGCGGAGTGGGTCATCGGTGCGATCGGCGAGATAGGTCGTTCTTTAAGCGAATCGTATATTTAAATCGATTAAAATTCACAGCTCTATAGATTTCTTTTAAGTTACATTTTTTTTAATAGCACGAAAAATGTGTAATGTTGGATATTTAACAACGTAATTATATTATTAGCTTAAATTGTGGATTAAATGAAGAAGAAATTTGAATGAAAAAAAAAAGAAATATTCTTAAATATATTGATAAATGTAGAGCTGATAATCTGTTTAAAATTAAAATCGATTAGTGAAAATCGATATGTTTACTCGATTACTTTAAGTTCGATTTATAGTTAAATTAAATTCAATGTGGTGTAATGCATTACGTTTTAAAACAGCTGGTCGCTAGCAGAACTGTACACAATTGTTCGCGTTCGAGGTGGCAACGCTAATTAGCCGAGCTTGGAATATCGTTCAGATACAGGGGGCTAATTGTAGAAAACTATCGCTATCAAAACAAATTTTTAGGAAACCTTTTAATATAAAGATGACATCAATTCTCAGAATGTGACACGATTTGATAGCGACAGTGTTATGTTTTTAATTATAAATAATAATGATCATTATCACACATAACATAACATTTACAATATACTTTACGACATACATGTGTTAAGATTGAACATAAAAATATTAATTACTGGTTATTTTATTGCTTGCAATGTATTCTAAGATATGACTGTATAACTACTCGTCTATAAACGATATAACGTAATTAAAACGAGATTAAAATTATTACCAATACTACAACACGCTGTATAAGAAGACAAAACGTTTCGTTCCCACAGTCGCACATACGGGGTGTTCGCACGAACTCACTCGTTGTATCGCGCGGAAGTATAAGGGCCGCTGTCACCTACGCCCTTTAACTGTTGCCGTGGCGAGATTCGGCGGGAACGATCGCTGTTACGATTACGTAAATTGCACTATCGAATGCTTGAATAGTTCATAGTACAACCAGCCACACAAGTCGTGTTTAGCCTCTTAAATGTTTCTCGCAATAGCGTGTCGACTTGCGTCGCCGGTGCTATATTGTTTTCTTACATTTGCCATTTCGATGTTTCTGTAGGTGCGTCTGTTAATGTTGTTAAGTACATTATTTTGCTTTGGTGTCATGTTTTGTGTTTCTGATTCGTTTTATTTGATAGTAGATTTTCATTGAAGAATATTATAAAATGTAGAAAAACGAGTTTAAAATTAGACTCATTAATATTTTGAGGTGTTAATTACATTATGAATCGAATAATTTTAAAACATATCTAATATGTCCCAGATGTTAAAAAATGATCAAAACTGTATAGATAATTCAAATAGGCGATAATATATGTATGTAAATATTTAATAGGTGATTAATTTTATAAGCAACGGAATTATGTAATTGAATAATATGTTTCAAAGACTATTACTAAGTATTAATTTATGTCCAACTAACATAATTTAGACATACTGATGACATTGCAGATAAAGCCTCGATGATTCTATGGATTTATAAGTATTAGCAGATATAAAAAAATGCATAATATCACACAGATGTGACAAGTATTTAATGTATTTGTGTAGCCACAGATAACGAAGATATACGGGAATACAACATTTTAAAAGGATTAAAATGCTTAAGACGTCTTTGTTGCAAGACACGGTTTAAGATGATCCCCTCTCGGATGTCGTAATCTCATTCTAGGTTTACGGTTTTTTGTTTTTTAACGAATAATTCTGTTTTTCTTACGGTTTTTTCGGTTTTAGTTAGTTTTTGTTTTTATTTGGTAACGGTATTTAGTCCTAAGCTAAATTAACTAACAATAAATTGGTACTTTTTTCACCATCTCAGGATTATGCACTATTCGCAAATGCACTGTTAAACTAACGGTTATGTTTTTAAACATTTAAAAAAATGTATAATTTTTTGTGTTATGTTAAGGATTTTGTTGTTATATTTTATATTGTAATGACATTTAAGTATTATCTATCAATGAATTCGAAAGTATTAAGTAAATTGTCTTTGAGGCAGATTAGCTTCTTATTTTTTTTAATTTTGCATTAACGTCGATTTATATTGAAAGTTTTTTACCTTTGAATTCAGTGATAAGTTCCACACTCTTTCTACAGGATATAACACATGTTTATACTATTGTTATTAATAATATTTTTTTCAATTGTTGTAGATGTAGTCAATGCTTGTGGCGGTGAAGGTGATGGAGATAGCACGATCCAACAACAGCGGTCTCTCTTACACAATAGAGTAAGGTTCTACACGTTACTAATTCATGTCTATGCATATAAAATCAAGGTTATGTTTGGTTAACGCACATCAAAATGTTAACCGATTTTAACAAGTTAACCCGTTTTAACATTTAACATGTTAACTTGTTAAATGTTAAAAGTGAGCTTTTATATGTAATCAACTGATGTTCCTGAACTAGTTTCGTTATTGAATACAGAGATGACCGCATTTTAATGATTTACCCAAATGAAAATTTTGACGTTCATCATTTAAAAGATCGTGCTAACATTGAATGTCCACAAGCATACCAGTATCACTGTTAACATTGGGTTTTTAAAGTGGCGATGATTTTAACTTGGACTAACAATTCTTTAAAATGGTGGTTGAATTTATTTCACTGAGTAGTATTAATATTTCATAATTTGTTACAGAGATATACACTACAATTCCAATAAGGAGACCATGAACATACGATGGTGATACCAACACAGCGATCACTAGAACACCATTGCGATCACATAACGCCTGGGAATTCAAACAGTATTCATGCTTCTATTGTTGACACCAGAATGGGACATTGCAATGTTTTTTAAATTAAGATTTTGTAAATTAACCCTACCGTCCAGTAGTACCAGTGTTAACGAGCAGTGTTAAAATTGATACTGATTTAGTATCATTTTTAACATTAACATGTTAACAATTTTCAAATTTAACAATTTCAATAGAGAATTAATAAATATTTTGAGGATAATAGTAATTATATATTTTGCATTAACGTTTAAATATAAGGTGCTAATGGATGGTAGGGTAATAGGAACTGTATGTATATCTTTTCTTTATTTAATCACTTTGTTTGTTGCTATAATATCAAGTAAGATAATATATTATAAAATATATGAATCTATTTGAGATTATTTCAACAAATACATACGGTTATTGAAAATACGTTTTCCATTAGATTCGAATTTTGTCAAAATTTTTAAATAGCATTCTGGTGATTTGTAAATAGTAATTTATTAGAATAAGTGACGTTAGCATTTACACGGCTTAACTGCTTAGCTATTTTTTATGTAAAATAATATTTATATACTATTTAAAATATTGTTACTAATATAATCTTCTACGTAGAACGTACCTAATATTCGAACGGTTTGTGTTGAAAAAGTATAAGAAGTAGGTATGTTTAGAAAAGATGGCAAGAGGGAAGAGAATTGGTTTTCGAAAGATATTTCTTATTCGTTCATCTATATAAGCTTCTATATAACATTCCCTATCGCTTTATGTACATTATAAGGGTTGTTCCTAATGCTTAGAAGTATGGGTATATATATTTTTTTTAATTTTAATACCGACTTGGCTTGGCCTGAAACAGGTGCTTTCGAACAAAATATATGAATCATTTCCAAGTTTCCGTGTGAAGTTTGAAAATTATTTATTATTTTGATTTTGTTCGAGAGAACACTAAATTTAGATTAAATAATAAAATACAGTAATAGTTTTAAGGTAATGTGTAACTTTTCTATTCTAATTGTATACTTCATTCATTCCAGTGACAATAACATTCTATTAACAATATTAGATTCTCTTACCATTTGGTATACAAAAAATATCAACAAAGAAATTATATTGTCATATATAAAAAATAAACATTTTACTTTATTTGATATAGCAACTTATTTCACAAAACTACCATCGTTTCGCTAACACGGCGAAATAGTTATGGCAAAGTTTTAAATGAATTATATTATATAGGGTGTGTTCTGAAAGACAGCCCAACGTACTGGCCAGTGATAATGTCAAAAAATGTCAGATAATTGCTATTTTAGCTATATATTATTAAAATAATCGTCAATTGCCTAAAGTATGGCCTAACGGATTTATAAATTCAAGCCAAAAATGCTGTAAATATGATGAAACAAAGGTCACCTTACATGCAACACGCTTAGCATAAATGTATTTTGACATTTGACGTATATTTTTATCGTTAAATCTAATTTGTTAAAGTTAACGTCAACTTACAGAACATCTTTGATGCGTCAATATTCGACGTCGCCATGATTATTTCCCCTGACCAGTATGTTGAGTTATATTTTAGAACATCATTATGTCTTTACAAAGTATATAAATACAGTTTATATATCTAATGTCATAAGACGACCGCTTAAACAGAATATGCTTTAAAATATTATACTGACAAGTTGTGGTGGTAAGAAAAATATTCCATGTGCCAATATTTGACAGGACACTGTCATTTAGCCATATTTTATATAGATTTAGTTGTAAAAAAATATTATATTTTTTTAATAGTTACGATTATGTATGTATTCCATTACAATGTGTAGATCGATGGTAATAAATATTGTATAATGATAATCATTGTTTCATTTTGTCATTTTTATTCCGTTTTTTTATTGTATCCGATAAAAGATTTTTATTGTCACACCTACGTAGGTGTTAAAATTTTTATCGTTTTACAACACCTGCAGAAAACTTCGTGCAAGAGTAAAATAAATAAAAAAGTTAAATAAAAATGTATTTACGAAGACACTTTGTTTTTTAAGTTCTTGGTTTTTACGATAAGTATCAATATACCCACTAAATGATATTTTTTTTACAAAATAAACAATTTGAAAACACAGTCGCACCTACCTCCTCATTATCTACCATTTAAATTTTTCAAAAAAATTAAATTTAAAATTTAAAAGGAACCCTGGCATAATAATAAGCTTAAAAAGTAGAGAATAAAATCACTTATATTATCAAGTAAAATTTAAATAAAAAAATGTCCTCTCCCCCTATTCAAAATAACAAAAGAAAAATCGAAATAAAATGCAAACGTTATGGCATAGAAAGATACAACCAGCGTCCTCTAAAAAAAAAAAAAAAAACAAAAAAAAAGACAAAGTAAATGTCACAATATATTTTTAATCTGTACAATGGCGGGCTATTTTTGCGCGGGACCGGTCCGTCGCGTAACGCGGTGGCTGCGCCCGCGTTAGTCATCGCGTGTCTACTGTTATCTAAAATCAGCAATATCGAACGATCTAAATATGCAGGTACTTGTAATATAATATATAATATCAGAGTTTAAAACATCGATGTATACATTTTTTTGTAATTTTTCTTGAGATGATTACCTATCGCAAAAAGGTATGGCATTTAACCTTATTTCATCACTTTTGTAAATTAAGAATATTTTCCTCAAGTTAAAAGGTAAATATTGTGCCTTTACATTTTATTAAATTCACTGTTGATATTTAGCCGTGAATAGTTTAAGATATCGAGCCTTCTTTTAATATGAAAAAAATAAAATAGATTGATTTTAGATAATAACAAAAGATAGTTTATGTATTTTAAAAATATCATAATTTACTGGATTCATTTCTTACTTAATTGTGTAACTTGAAATCTTCTAACAGATACCATCATACTACAGTCCTTAAAATTATGAAACAAAGTAAAGCTTGAGTCTAGAATATTCATCTCACCATTTCTACTATCTTAATTTGTCCAGTAATATATTTATAGTAATTGAGCGTAAAGTGAGTGGGCGAACCTGGGCCCTTATTCTCTATGCCAAATCAAAACGTATTTCGACGTGGAAATACGTTATGGGCTTAAAACCGTATTC
>DVVJ01001084.1:0-12286 GCA_018234505.1 Junonia neildi neildi | reverse complement strand
CGGAAAACGGAGAGGCTACGGGATCGCTTTCGCAGTACATCCGAGGCCTCTCCCGAAATTTTACACGCTTGTAATATTTATCATGTTTCTTTTCTATGTATTTAAAATAAACTTATGTAACGATTTATCTTCCTTCAAATCATCCATGAACATTGCTCTTACCATATAAGTAATAATTATGCCTCAATTTCGAAATTAAATCTAAAGCCATTCAAACAACGCAAGTGCTTATATTTTAACCCTTTTCTATTACCAAGATACACATCACATAATAAACGATTAGCTTCTCATATATTTACAAAGAATAAATCGCGAAAACCAACATAATTCCACAGCACAGAACATTACCGACAATGCCGGGGGACATTATCTAGTTGTAAATGATCAACGGTCCTTGTAACTCGTAGGAGGGTATGTTCGCATTGTTAGATAATATTTTGATACAACAATAATAACGGTGAAGGATGAAAACAATTTCATATTTAACGGTTTTGTTGCTTTAATTAAAGTGATTAAAGTGACAAAAACAAAAAAAAAATATGTTAGCGACTTGTGAAGTGACAGACAAAATGTTTGAAAAAACAGACGAACCAATAACGGCCAAGCTTAATGACAATTCAATGATGCCAAATTAGACTAGTTAACGTCTAGTTAGACATAGAAATTTCAATTCGAGATGTCATTTTCACTGACAAAAATGCCAAATAGTATTTCAGAACAATCCAATCGAGGAGATGTTAGCTACACTTAATATGAAATAAAAAAATTGATAGATCCTAGCGTGTCGCTAGATGTCGTGACATGTCAGTAGCATATCGATTTCATACATAAAGTGTGACACGTGATTATAGATCAGTATCGTGATGCGTCGTACTAAAAGTGTGTACGACATTTAGTACTACACCTCACGACAGTCGACAAATCACGATGTACTAGAGCACCATAGTGTATTCCTTACTTTAGTTTATAGAGCATGCTCTGAAAAGTTACGGAAATGAAATTGTCGTAAGTTCATAAAAAATCATTACTATCCTTTTAAGATGAAGATTAATATATCAGATACTAGAAGAAAAGAAAAATTACTTGTTTTATATATTCTTAAAGTGACGTAGATCAATGGAAACGCGTACAGACACATCGTAAAGGAAACGACACATGTAGCTAACTCCTGTCATAACACCATACGATAGCGCAGTTAATGGTGTGCCCGCACCATTAATAATGGCGTACACCCGTGGAATTTGTCAATAAGATAACATTTATATGATGTACAATTGTATGGAGTTAATGGAATACTATTAATGTAGGGGTTTTAGGAAATTGTTGTTTGTAATTATATTTTGGAAAATTTATTCTTGAGGATATATTCGTGTTTTTTGATACAATGTGGTCGACTTTATTAGGTATACAAAAATTGGACGAATCGGTTTAACTGATTTAAATCGCGTATATAAGTTAAATGTTTTTTTTAACATTAACATTAAGTTAACTCTATTAGAATGACGATTTTGTATAATAGGCCGTATGGATATACAAATGTATATCAAACATCAACTATGTAACATTTCTCGTTAGTTAAAATACATATTTAAATAATAACAAAATAATGAAGCTATCTCTTTGCGAAACTTCACTTACGATTGTCCGAAGCGAACGCCCGGCATTTTCTTATTATAATAGTGCAATAAATTCAGTTGACGTCAAAAACAGTAGCTACAAAATTATATAAAACCGGTTGTAAGGGAGTAGGCGGAGAAATCTCCCATCAAACAGGGCCGCGTTTCAACGAGTAATGTATTACTTTTAATAACCAAAAAGTAAACCGCATTGTCATACCCATAGAACACCGGCCCACGGGGTACAATATCATAAAGATTACAGATGAATCGGTGCCTCCTTGCCTTGTACTCTGAACGCGTCGTAACTCCTATGTCCTCACTTGTGTCGAACTCAGACTATATTCCACTTATGACAATGTAATAAGGTTCATTTTCGTGTGGCAATTCAAAATGCTCTGTCCATAACTTTATGCAAGGTCCGTCATAAAATGGACTGCGCGGGGGGCACGATAACTGACTATTTGCATGTGACCGTGTCTTGACGAATGGTACGTAGATGGGCCTTTGTCTTTGGTCATGTATTGTACACCGAAAATTTGCTGAAATTAAACAAGACAATGCCGAGAAATGTGTGGGTTTTAACTTGTTTAAGTGATTCGAAGAGTCATTCTGGTATCTATTTTTGAAAGTTTATTTACTATTGTTGCGTAACAAACGACTAATTTCATAGAGTTCAATGTACAGTATTATTCTGAAAAATATTAAATTAAAAAATCTATTTTAATTAATTATTATTATTGTGTATTTTATTGGTCAACCAAACACGTAAATATTTTAAGATGAATTATATTTTCTACTATGCCTATAACCATATCAATACTTAATACAAACTTAATTCACAGGAAACACAACCACATCATCCACTTTCCATAAAACTTTTCAACGAAAAGCGATATCTCGCATTAAATCAAATATAGTACTAGGAAAATGTTTACATAAATGCCTTCAGATTATCCCATATGCTTCACAAATGTGACTGGTGGGATGCCGGGTTTTTAATGCTAATCTTTTATAATATATAGCAGCTTTCGACGATCGTATATAAACGCTTTATCGGTTTAGATTCTAGGAAGCCATGTTACTTGTTGCCCACACTTGTCCGCAACTGATCGCGTGAATTCGGACGATAATACTTTGTTGAATGATTTTTAAGAAAATAAATTTCAGAAAGTGTTATAGACATTGAACTCTTTACTGCATAAAGGTACTGCATATTTACTTATGGAATGATTATGTACTTCTAAATAAAATAAATAATATGGCATCTCAAAACATAACACAATTGAATAAGAGATAGATATCTATATTTATTCCTTATAATCCACTTACCATACTCTCTTCTACAAATCCACAAATTACAATTCCAAAATCAATTGAAAAAATATGCTATCAGACAAGACACCGACAAGTTGCGTTCAAGTGTGGTTCCTACCATTTCATATTACGTCCTCAAACGATATTATTTCACAACCGCGTGACCCCTGACTGCACTGAATAGATCAAGCCTTCCTAGAAATATCCGTAAATCTGTTTATTGGAAATGATTTATAAATTCAGAATATTGATATTTAAATTAAATGGCTTCGGAAGTGAGTGAATATCTTGCTAGCTTGGAGCGAGTTTCCTTAATGTTAAATCATTTGAAAATTTGCATTTTTCGTTTTTTAGTTGATTTTTTAAATAAGTTTTAGTAAAGTATTAATTTTAGATTAATATTATTAATTTTATATACGAATGTTAACAATATATTACTTTGTAAGGCTGTCAACAATACTCGTAATTTCTGAAGGATTAACAACTTAACAGAAAACTTAAGTCCTCGTAGATAGTTACTTATTCTCATTTACCCGATAACGCACACAAATTTCACATGAAACTACTCTAAAATTGATATTTATTATAACTTAAAAGCCTTTTGCAATTACAACAAAACAACAACATTTGAGCCAGTTGATTTAATACATAAATTAAGTAAATTGAGTTAAAAACAACAACTTAAAGCAAATCGTCAGAAGCGGTTTCTGTCAAAATGTCAACTTCGTCGCTCGTTCGGTGAAAACGTATAAATGTCATGAGAAATTTCGAAATGACAGAACAAAGTTTACTCACGGGACAGGTGACTTCGACGCTTACCTGTAAACATTCAGAAAATCTTAATTACCTTCATATTGATGAACACATGTAATAAATTGTTTACAATTAATTATGGGTATTGTTGTTTTTTTGTATCACATTTTTTCGCTACTACATACGTTTATGGTATGTAATTGTGTATGTGTATGAGTTTCATAATTGCACTATTACAGCAAAGAGCATCAAAAAATTTGGATGAGATATGATAGATAGGATAGAATCTAAGTACAGAAACTTCTTCTACGATGAAAGAATTTATAGCACAATTCCATTCGAGGTAAGTTTATGTAAATGAAGTACTTAGCATCATATAAAGTTATATCCAAATCACATTATAAAATAGGTCAGTTTATTTTCGGGATATTTAGGAGGTATTCACGCCATGACGTAATTATCGTTACATTAATTTCATGTGTATTTATAGTTCATAATGGAACTTTAATGTAACAAACAAGTAAATGGCGTTTTCAATACGCTAGAACTAGAATGCTACGAACATGTTCACTATTTTCTAGCGCTTGTACTTTTCGCTATAGTTATGAAATCATAAATAAAATATTAAAAACGTTCGCGTGTGCCTAGCCGATAATGATGATGTCCACCCAGCATCAGATACCGCAACCCGCACAAAGCAAATAACTCTGTCCCAACACGCTATTAAACTTCTTTTATTGAATCAACATTTACCATCAGATATTATATCTGATCGCTTTTAAATATTAATTTATAGTGTGTTTCGCGGAATATCATTCGGGTTTTTTGATATCTTACACGCAATGGTAATGATTATGCCAATTAAAGGCTTAAAGACTACGTACATGTCCACATGTTGCATGTCAAGTGACATGTTCTGAGTCTTTCCTCCTTGTTATAATGGTCATTTTCGCGTGACAGTCAATTGTTGGATTTATTCGGCTTTATTTTAATTCGCGTTATTATTATGAGTTTATTCATATAAATCGATATTTTTTAAATAAAGCGCATGCGTATTTTAAATTGCTAATACGCTGCTCATGCGTGAGAGCGGATTCATTATTATTTGTACCTATAACTCCATTGAGTTCTATTTCCCTAGTACATGTTGTTCCACTTACCCATAGCCACTGCAGAACACAACACGATTGTTGTTTGACAACATAATACTAGAGCTATTAAAACGGCAATTGAATGAAACAGGAAAAAATACTTTTTTTTTCTATTTAACTTTACACATACCTCTTCTGTCATTTTCAGGTCTGTGGTTCATCATCGATCAACACAATACTATGTACAAAAAATACGCATACGATTAATGTTTATAATACGAGAAAGCGTCTATTGATACAAGGAATTCCGATACAAAAAATATATGAACAATGAAATTCCTGACACTATAAAAAGCATGACAATTCCTCTATTAATAAAACATATTTCGTTTGACGTAAATTATTATGAAATACTTTTATTTTATTGAATGGCGTCTTTCCGCGGTTTTGTTAGAGTAAAATAAGAATTTAAAACAATATACTAAATCGTTATTTTACTCTATTAGGCTGTTACAGGTAAAATATTAAACGTAAATAAAGATAAGGCAAATAAGAATGTTTTTAAAATCAGACTGAAAAATAACAAGTAATGAGATAAATGGACAAATATACTGTAAGATAACCAAATTTAAATATAAATATAAACGATTTTAAAAACAAAACCCATTTTCAGAGACCTTTAAAGCATGACGAATTGAGAAGCTCACTTTATCAAGTTATCAAACTGAAGCCTTTCAATAAAGTCTAGAACTCAATTATAGAAACGGTAACGATTTAACGCAATCGAATCACCAGGGGGCAGCTAATTACGCTCCCGTAAATAATTCCCACAGTACATTAAAAAATCTTTTTAAATTAATTGTACTTCCATTTTTATGATGGATTCCGATTTTTTAATAACAGTTCATTGGCATAAACAGCATTGAGCGAATAGTTTGAAGTGCAAGAAACTTAATAAGGCACTAATTACAGAAAGCCTTAGCCGTCATAACGAGTTAATTAAAAATGGATAATCCTGAACCGCTCCTTGGATCTTTTTTTACTGAAGTGGCGTCTTACTTGCCTATGTCCTATTCTTATAATAACCCGTACAATCGCGTGTAAATTTCATATTTTTTTAACAAGTAATTATGTTGCTCGATGCTATTCACGTGATATGCTATCATATTTTTATGATAATTTATTTTTATGTGTAGTTATTTCTAGGCACTAGCTTATTAATATATTTGAATTCAATTTTAAGAAAATGTTTGTCACAATTTATCACAGACAAGACATTTAGCAAATCAATGAACAGTTACAAAATCAATTAATAATCGGCGACATACAATACACAACAACAAACAACATTAGACTTACTTAATACTTTTTTGTACAACCTTCAACACCCAGCCAAAAGAAACATAACCTTGAGCGTTTGACTTCACTAAATGAAGTCACCAACTCTAACTTAGGTCCTTTCCCATGAAAAAACCTGAAGTTTATATCTCAAAAACTGTGGTTAAGCACAGAAGCAATTCTAGTGTTCAATAGCACATAGTCTAGACTCCAGAGCGTATTTAATTAATTTCAAAGGCTACAACAACTCGGCAGGGATCTGCGGCTATTATCCCGGAACGCTATACCGAGATATTAATGACATACCCCTGGAACAGGAATGCGTGTATGATCTACGGGAAATTGTATTACTTTTATGAAGAAAATTTAATTATATCTTAGTAAGTTATAATTTTGAACATGTTTATAATATTGTTACTAACTGGGGTAGTTTAATATAACAGTGATACCTTTTTGTATTGTTATTAGAGCAGATTTGGCCATTTCTTAGTAGAGAAATTTATTTAATTTTAAATTAATGGTTGATAGATATTTGGATGGATGAATGTGCTCTTTCGCGCAAAAGCTACTGAATACATTTTAATGAATTCACAACAACATTGCATTACATCAGACTAACATATAAGCTACTTTTTCTCTGCTTACTACGTGGATGCATATAAAAAATAAACGTTTAATCCTTAATCATCGGCGCAAAGAAAAATGGACACGCACGCGGTCTGAATAATTTCACGTAATTATTTCTAGATTTTTTTCTACACTTAGTAGACATACATCAATCCTTTTCTATGTAAATTTATTCATCGGGACTGAATCATCTGAACTAGTTACACAAGTGTTTGAATACAGGCCTGTGAAATGTATAAATAATTATATAATTACGTTGCCTATTCGAGTTGTGTTCCAACAACTCATTGTGTCTGGGTAATGTTCTAAAACGTAATGCGGGGATAAACACGGAGTGCACGGATTGTGTTGGTGATGTCATGGAATTGAATTAAAATTGGAAATGGTATGGTTGATAACATAATATTTCAGGAGCCAATCAACAAAATAAATATGACGCATATGGAGTACGTTAGTACGTTTGATTAGTAAGATTCAAAATAAAACCTCACTAGCTATTTGAATTGAAATAATTAATATTAATAAATATAATAACGCTATGCTCTTTCTTCATCATAACAGTGACTAATTCAACTATAACACTAGTCAAAATCCAGCATTGTTTTGTCTGCAGAGCTTGCTAATTACTAAATATGGTCAAAAAACATTACTCTCCTCAAACAAAACCTAATGACACAAAAAATATTAACCCTACTTCAAAAGTTCACAAAGCAACATATCAACTCCATTCCATCATAACTCCAACATACAATACAAAGTGCACACAAATTCCAAGCATAAATTAACGTTTAAAATCAATTCTAAAACAGCACTAGGATTATTTTATGATGAATGGCAGTAGGCACAATATTTATAGCGGCCAGCTCATGATATTTCCAATGACCTCTATTCTAAGGACGGAATTACGGTGATTATATGAATTAAGCAAATTACAGACAGAAGTTTGACGCTGGGCATAAAAACACATTTGTTAGGCTGAGAGTAAGATGAGATGCAAGACAATGTAGTATAAACAGGTAAGACATCAGCCGACAAATGCATAAAAGCCTAGAAGAATTGGATATCTCTCCAGTGAGAGTTAGTTAGTATAAAACTAATGCTTTTAATCTCTAAATTTTGCCTGAAAGATTTCAGACATTTGCTTTTTAAGTTACATAAGGTTTTAAGATGGACTTTGAAACCAAGCATTTCATGACAAAAATATATTGAAGACCTTTAATTAATATCACATGTTTTGCTCTTTAATGATTTTTATCATACGATTGGATTAAGCTCCATAACCTCCTCTCTAATAGGAGAAGAGGCCTATGTCCAGCAGTGAGATATGTGCTGGCTGTGTTACGTTGTTACGATTGCTCTTTATTTACTTATTATTTGGGTACATATTTACTCTAATCTGCGCTGCACTGCCCGACGCTGTGCTGTGCTACGCTGCGACACTTACTTGGCATACGCTCCGCTTTCCACATTACTCCTAACTCAGAGCACATAATAGTTATGCGTAGGAATTTTTTATGACTTGTTTCGTTTTGCGCTTGCGCATATATTTTTAGACTGCTTTGCTACTTCGTAAGCTTTATGAAGATGTACATTTTAACTACTCTGTTACTACTCAGTATTGCAAATATATATTTTGATGTCCTGTACCTTTTGTTTGTATAATTTAGTCATGTTATTTCAAAGTATACAATGGTATATATTCTTTAATGGATTTTCAAATTGATAGAGTTTTCGTTATATAGTGCTGTAGTCTTAAGGTACCTGTACATATTAGTATAAAATTCATTTACTTGTACCTTACATAGTAAAAGTAAACCTCTTCTTCTATTTATGAGAAGGTTAAGAAGCTTAATCCACCACGCTGCTCCACTGTTAGCAAGCAGGTTTCATGTTTTCCTTCACCACCGAGCACGAGATGGATTTAAACACAAATTTAGCACATAAGGTATTTCTATAAATGGCAACTAATTCCGAGATATTTGGAAGAACGGTTTAATCAGTAAATTCATAAGTTTCTTCTATTGTAAAAAGATTAATAAATATATTAAAACTTTCCAGAATAAAGTTAGGCAAGCTTAGTAGGTACATAGTAGATAGATATCAATTTTACAGTCAGTTAAAACGTCTATTTTCCGCTCATCACTCGTCGTGAACAATATTGTAGGATACCGAAGCGATACAATTTGTAGCAATTACGTCGGTAAAAAAATGTAATATTAATTTAATGGTGTTTTTATCACTGACGATCGCAGATTTGTATTACGGTGTTACAGCGTCCAGCTGTTTTTTAAGGGGAAGTAGAATTGTACACTTTTTCGTATAAATACTTGAAATTGTTAACAATTGCATTGAAAAATATATTTTCAACTATGTACTCATTTTACTGGAAAATTACAAATTAATATGAACTTGCGATTTGCCTGTGAATGCAAAATGAAAAAAGCCGTTGTTTATTTGTTAATTAGTCAATTAGTGACTATTAGTGACGGAGACGACCTCCGTGGCGCAGCGGTCAACATGCCTGTCTGCGACATGGCGGCCTTGGGTTCGATCCCCGGCCAGGTCATGATGGAAAATGATCTTTTCCTGATTGGCCTGGGTCTTGGATGTTTATCTATATATGTATCTATTATAAATATAGTATTGTTGAGTTAGTATCCCATAACACAAATCTCGAACTTATTTTGGGGCTAGCTCAATCTGTGTGATCCCTGGAAAAAAAAATCAATGCAGATAATATTTTAGATTTACCATTATACTGAATTGAAATGTAGGATATAGCCTGAATAACAAGCATAGATAATATAATAATACATTATTCATAGACAATTAATTTTACCATAAAAAATAGTACCAGCATAATGACAATACAAAAATCCGACACCGAAAATCTGCGAAATGCATATGGCATGACGTCACTTCCACTATTTATCTTCGAAACGATTCGTGACCGAAACTCGAGAAAAAAAATAAAAAAAACGGCCGAAGGACCGTCCTTTCTCGGAACTGGACTTGTTAGTATCACCATTTATTACACCACGGGCAACACTGGACTTATATTAAAAGGCACGAAATTGAAAAGTCAATTATTTGTACACAAAACGCAGGTAGTTCAAATTAAATACGCGATTTCGAAGTAATTATTATTTCTTTTTTTTTTAATAACGGCCATTATTTTAAATTTGAATTTCGAATGATATCGTTTAAAACTTAAGCATCGGTTTCGATCGTGAAATTTAATATTTAATGTGTCGTTTTTATTTTTTTTTAATGGTTGTTTTTTTAGTCGCGACGAGTTTCGTAATTTTTAATTATTCGCATTAACAATTATCGTTTTTAATGTTGTTTGTTAATTTTTAATTAGTTTTTAACATTACCAATTTTGTTATGTACATTTATATTTTTAAATCTGTTATTTAAAATAATATTAATGTTGTAGTAGTGAAGGAATGAGCTAAGACAAAACATTTGATGACGGTAATATTGAAACGTATCGGTACTAAGAATTTCTTGTAAGCCATTCAAACGTCTATTCTGCTATTACAACTGCTTTCAATCACGAATGAGATAAATCTGTACAATCATAATTCTAGGAAACACATAAACGAACGTACATCGTCAATTTCGTCTTATTTAAATACACGAACATTATTGAAATAAACATTAAATATTTGAATTTAAGTTAACGTTTATAACACCATTCTCTCTCTTATTAAATGTAAAAAAGTGTTTTAATCTGTAAACAATGCTCTTTTACATATAATAAACTGTCATGTAAGTAAAGCATCACTGTCTAATAAATAAATATATTCAAATACTCCATTTAAACAGTCAATTAGAACACAATATTTTTAGCTTAATACCTTAAGATTTACGTTCCAAAGTACAATTTAGTATGTTTAGTCTCAATGACACCTTAAATCGACGCCATATATCTTACAGATTTCGTTAAAGGTAGAAAAATGTGAAAATGTCAATTCAAGATGTCGCTGTAACCGGTAGCTAAATTGTACATTCTCAAAATATATGTCATCGAGGCACGTATTACGTATCAAAATAATCAGTCCCTTTACGTCCAGATAACCATCGTTCGATACTAAGTCCGAAGAGAATGAAGCATTTGACCAGTTTTTAAACAGGACCAAATGCAATGTTATTGCTTGTGATTGCTATGTCGTATGTTATTAGGCACATGTAATTAGGTACCGAGAACAAGGATACCCATTATGGTCAGTGTAGACGAAGGACGATTGTGCAAGGAATATAATGGCAGTTAAGTTCTACGTAACAGTTTTGGATGTCTTGAGATTCTAATACCATTTTCTAGAAAACATAAAGGCACTTAAAAAAACAATTATATCGAATGTAAAAAGATATAATATCGACTGAGGTATCGTAGAAGTTTTCTACACGAGTTTCTTCAAAACTATAACGAGAGACCTATGCGGTGTTAGAACTTCACTGACGATAAATACCCTAGTGTTGGATAAAATAATTTTGTCTATAAAAGACTTCATTCATGAATTGTAAAAAAGTGATCAAGAAAAGTCAAATATTATTTAAATGACCTTTTTACGGAGACTCGACTTAAATCACTAATAGTCAAAAATGTTTCTTAAGAAATGTCAAATATTAACCGGACCAGCATCTATTTTAATTGACCAAATAATCAATTATGCGGACCTTATTTTTAGTAGTTCAATACGTTTCCACATGTTCCATTTGTAACGGACAAAAGTCCTCGCCTGTCCCTCGTCTGTGCCATTATCGATACCAATTAACATTGGGCACTTCACTTTAACTTGTAATGTTGCATTGGTAGTGATTTCTTTCCATCGATAATGTCGATTCGGGGAAAATTGCTCAAATCATGTTCGTTATGTTAGCCTTTTTTTGACTTGTGATGGGTGGCCTTTAATTTTTTTTTTAATTATAGGGCCTTATTTATAGGACCTTATTACGTGTGTTGTTTTGTTTTATTGAACTGATGTTTAGTTGTGATTGATTTTCCGCAATTATGTGGTGAGTTAAAGAGGTTGTTAAATAATTCCTACTATTCCTTACGCAGAATTGTTTTCCGTTTTTAATATTAGTTATTAATAAGACAATGCTGCGAAATTCCACTTAGAGGTGGAATTTCGTATCATGTTTTAAAGTGCATTATTTAGGAAAACGTATTTATTTTTTCTCTTATCATAACATTATTGAATATTAAAGTATAGATTGAAATCAATAACTTTATTTTATTAAAAGTACTCACAGGACCAATAAAATAATTATTTTTTTTATTTCTCATGTACGTAACCCTAAAACGAGATAATACGTAATAAAATACGACTGCACTTAAAAGAAACCTTCATAACATTTCGCAAACGAGCTAAAACGTTGATTCATTTGTTTCCACGGCCTTGTTGATAAGATTGTCATTCGCTAATAATAACAATGATAATGACTTTAATTTAAATATCGTAACATTTACCGTGTGACGAAATTTCCTTATAATAAAAATCCGGTAGAAACCGGATTATAAAATTTTCTCTTAAT
>DVVJ01001083.1:0-12286 GCA_018234505.1 Junonia neildi neildi | reverse complement strand
AAAAACCTTTAAATACTATACATAATATGCTTATGTGAATAAAATATTTTATGTTTAAATATTTACAAGAATAACATATTAATTGTTGTTATAAATAAAAATATATTTAAGAGAATTTATAGTTTAGCTTTTAAGAACACGGCCAAAAAAAGTTTACCATAATCCTATCACTACTCCATTAGATATATTAAGCCCGTAATTTCTATACTAACTTTTCTCAATTTATGTACGTAGGTAGATTATGTCATAGCAATATACTCACAACACTTGTAAATTTTTTTGTTATCTCATTGCTTCCACTAGCAGATTTTTTAATTTTTTTTAATAAAGATTGTGATTTACACCTAAAATTTTAGCAATATTATATCCACATTTCACTAGCACATGTGAATAACGTATTGTTTTATTATCAATATTGTTATTCTAACAATATTAGTAGCATAATAAACGCTTCAGGCTCACTCAATAATCAATATTAATAATAAATAGTTCCTGAAAGAGACACCATATTATTTGAGGAGCTTAACTAAAACATACAAAAACAGCTACACGAAATTATAATTACTGTAGAAACGAATATTATTAAAACGATTACAAAAACATTTGTTACATATGGAGATTCTAGTCGCGATAGGTTACTTAAAACCAGCAAAATACTATTATACAGCATGTTATAAATGAAGCATAAAATAGAGGAGTGAGAAATTGAGAAAACCTAAAGTTCATATCTCACGGGGCGTGTGATAAATGATATTTTCTATTTGTGCCTAAGCTGGGTTTAGTGAGGACGTGGAATCTAGACGAGAGAGGAGAGACCTAAGCCGTAAACCGAATGAATGATTTTATAATGCCCATTATCTGTCTGGCCATTTGCCGTTTTATGTCATCGTTTAGAGAAAAAAGATCTAGTGAATATACTTATTTCGTACAGTTTCATATTATATGTCTGTTTTATTTAATACAAATAAAAATGAATTAAAAATGCATGATATTTGGCATCAAAATTAAAATTAGTTATTTCAGACAGTTAATGTGAATGAGATCACATGTTAGTGTATGTAATGTACAATTCAACATATCTATTAAAATTAGTACTACTGTTAGAGAGAGCGGTTACTTTTAATGAGAAAAGGTTGTTTTCTTAATCTTAATTCCAATTAATAAATACTCAACTGAATAATAATTGTATATAATAGCATGAGTAAAGGAACAAAAATTAGTTCATGAACATAAAACAACAAACTTTATTCATAGGAGTACCAATTGTTTCAGTGAAATAAGTAATGTTTGTTTCAGTCTTACATATCTACATAATTTTTAATTATGATAAACGTATTAAGCTAACAAGAAACTTTATATGGGTACTCGTAACTAGAGAATTTAGTGTAAATATTGTTACTAACTTCACAGCTACATTTAACGTTCAAATATTATGATTCCTCTGTAATTTCTACGTACGATAATTCATAACAATATACTTCAATACACACCTAACTATATTACAAATGATTGAAATAAAAAAAGCATTTCAGAACGGTCTAACGAGAATTTCAAATTGCATTATTTTTAAAACCGAACATTTCTATTATAACCACAAGAAAAACACAAGAAACGTGAAACCACTCATACTTTTTTCCATTCAAGATACTTAACATGCCGTGTACGAGTATATTGTGTATATTCAAACTCACGGTTTGATAAAGTTTTGTAGTGAATTTCCTTCTAAAGCACTACACTCCAAAGTTCTCGGGAGCTCTTATTCGATCTGTAGTATTCCTAAGCCGTACAAAATGCTTCGCTACTTGAACACTCGTATTTCCATCGTACCTGCTTTGCGTTATAACTAAATCCTTAAGAAAATTGAGCAACGTCTAAGAACCGATAATTCCCTTAGCATCGACAAGAACGTTGCTAACGTAGTTATATTATTTACAATATATTGCTTCTAAATTTAATATTTATAAAATAAATTATATATTAAAACCGAAATTGAATCTCTTTTGTGTCCTGACATTAATAGTTTCCTAATGTCACGGAGGCTACAAGAGACAGAGTTTCGACATCTATAGAGAATATTAATTTGTTAGAACATATTGTAACGTAATGTAATCAATTATAGCAGATAATTATAACATGTGTATATTTTAATTTAGTGTATTTAAAATAAATAAAATTACAGAATATGCTGAGACAATGGCCGTTTAAATACCTCTGTTTACATCAACGACGGTGGCGCACGGATATTTTCGCACGTTTTATTAACAATTCTCTTAGCAATAAAACGCTGGCATCTCCACAAAGACCTATTAATGGTTTTCTGGTGTGCAGCCCTAAAATAGCTTTTAGTATTAAATTAACTGCTTCTTCGTAACATTTGTCGATAATAGTTTACGAGTTTAGTAAATGTACAAACTGGTAGTAAAACATCGTCGGTCGATATGGTCAAATTGCAAAATTAAAATTTAATTATCAAGTAAACTCCATTGATTTTCTTTTTTTTAATTTCACGTATTACATACGAATGATTTTTACCAAGCATACAGATGAACTCGTATGTTATGTAAACATTTTAATAAAATGAAATTTAATATTCTTTGATAAAAAATGTGCAGCTTACACTAATAAAATTATGCGCTCTATCTCGCATTCTCGAACAGTTATATTAAATTCCGTAAAAATATTTGTTGAGCACATGTGTCTACCACAAAAAACTATTATTTCTAGCGAACGCAAACGTGGGGTGCATAGAAAAAACACTTATTATCTTATCGCCATGATGGATGATCATATTATTGTAATAGCGGGAAATTCGAAGTACTTGCGGTGTTAAAACATGAGTAACGAATTAAAATGTTCATTATATTGTTCAAATTAATGTGAATAATTGTGAGATCATTAATTACTGTTTGTTTAATTTTGATTTAGTGCACTTTAAATTAATTAATAAAATTAATAATACTGAAGTGAAGTGTTATCATTGAATTAGATTGCTTAAAAATTTATAATGAAATGTAAAGACCACAATTCTTTGTATGCTTTACGTATCAGCTGTTTTCATACATCCTTAATGTCTAAATACTTATAACAATGAACATACAATAAGAACGAACAATTTTCTTTGAAGTACACATTTCAAAAGTAAAATTATTCTGCTTCGAACCAAAATATTTATTCTTATTGCATTTCATAAATTAACTGAATTCCCCTCTCAGAAATTTCTTAAATGTACGTTGAGAATTTGTAACAAACGTTAAATAACACGGAATTGATTGCAATTACGTCACCGAAGGCAATGTTGCATGATTTTTTACCCTCCAGCTTGACACGTAACGCAAGGGTGCCGAGGGGAGTAAATGTGCTGATATCACGATTCGAATAATGTATAGGATAAATATTAAGCTTTTGCCAAGGTATTTTTGCATATTATATTTATTTATGGGGGAGTAAGCAACCCTGGGACGGGTTCAAGAAGCTTTTCAAAGTTAGTCTTAAGCATTGCTCCATTAAAAGTCTGAGTGGTTATGCATAATGTTTTTCATTTTAAATTCGGGCAATTAAATTTTTAATATTAACATTTTGGATCAGTGTTATGTTTTAAGAGGTTTTATTCAAGAAATAAACTTAATTTAAATTATAATTAATTGTGTTTACAAAAGAACACATTAATTTCCGAAACGAATTAAAGTGAACATTTCGTTGCTTTACACAAAAAGTCTATAAAGATAAATTAATGGAATTGGCTGCGGTATAAGCCGCGGGACTGAAAAACAAACAGGAGGTATTAAGCCGACGCCGCCATTAACGATTTCCCCCAAACTTATAAAGAACAAGAATTGTGTTGAAAGGACGTCTTAATACACAATCGAGGCCGGCGATCTTGGGGCGACGGAATAGCATAACAAATTATTGTTGCCGGACGGTCAACGGGCCCTTTACGACGCGCTTCCCAACGTTGATGATGATTTAGATGCAAGGACTATCGGAGGATACGAGCTGATACCGCGGGAAATGCCCCGTAACCATAGAGACGGTATAGGGCAGACCCCAACTCCCCCGACACTGTCTAGTTCACGGACGCTTATTATCGTTATCGTAATAAATTGGTCTGGAATGCGTGCAATAACTTCAAGCGAAATCGCAATAAAATTCTGATGTGGAATTTCGTTATGATAAAAATGGATTTATTACTTTTTGCCTCGTTTGAATATGTGTTTCATTTTTATGCGCCAGGAAAAAAGTATTGATATTTATACATTATTCAATTCACGTCATAATGTATATTATTTATAGAGTAAGATGGAACTTGGATATAACTTAAAACACATTTAGGCATTAAGATATCTTGAAGAATATATTTTTGTAAATTCCGTGTTATGAGTCTCTTCGTACGCAACAATAAACACGGTGTGAAGCCCGATTTTATTACGCGGCGACTGATGATGATATATCGACGTCGGCGTGTGTTGATCGTCACTTACCCTACCCTTATCACATAGCATGTAATTTTGGATTCATTGCCCTCAGGCTCCCGACCACCAAACCAAGAACTTTTATTAAAAATACAATATTTCATTTATTTGTTATTAAATTTTTGTTATAGTGTTATTTTTTTTACAGGTACTACATGGCGATTAGAGGATGAGCCATGGAATCTCGAAGTGCGCCGCCGAGCCCCGACGAATCTGGGGGGGCGGTGTTCGACTCACGCTGCGGACGATACACGCACCAGCCTTCTTTACAGAGGGCTTTTGCGAGCTGCCGCGAAACTGGTCGACCTCGACCTCATCATCGTCATGCAGCATCCGAGCCAGCTCGACCAGACGATCGTGTACTTACAACAGCAGAAGTACACGACTATCCATCGTCAGAGTCCGGCATCGCTGCCGATTGTCCTCACCCACATTCAAGCAACGCGGACGACAGCCCCTGTTACGATCGATCAGACTACGAAGGAAATTCCAGTTACAGTCTAAGGCATAATTATCACCACACAGTCGATTGTAGTAAACATAGATCTGAATTAAATCGTAGCCATACACCGGACTACAACCACGATGATTCCGATTGTGACAGAGGGCACCCTCGTTCACAGACGTCTCGTCGACCACATAGAAAACATAGACGAGAAGATGGGGATGGAGCGCAATCACTTGATGAACGATGCGCCCGCGACCTTGATGAAATATTACCCGCAAGGCTTGCGGCAGTAAACCTGTCAAGAGACGCGCCGCCACAATCTTGGAATCGAAGTAACATCGCTGCTACTATGGAACGGTTTGAGCCCGTCGATTACTCCTACGCTTATTACGACCACCATCTATCAATGCCTTCATCATCTAGAAAAGCAAATCGTCAGCGTGGACGTGGCGGTGTCCCGCGGGATCGATCCGCTAGACACAATTTTGTAACAAGATACGGCACTGAGGAAAATATTTATGAAGAAATAACGGATGGCTCTAGAACTTGTCCAAAACATCGGTATGTTCCTCGACAATCTCTAGTTTCACTTGACAGAAGCGTTGTAGAAGAAGAAGTGCGTCGAGTAGAATCAAGACATAAAAGAATTTTGGGAGAATTAAATCTTAGTGTAGAAGCTATGTTAATGCCAGAGTGTGAATCGCCTGATTCTGAACGAGCTGAAGACCGTGATAATATAGAAGAATTATTAAGAGTTGGTCCAACAGACGAATTATTATCGCCAGCTAGCTGTAATCCTCCCGATTTGGATAGTGGATTTAGTGGAAGCAGTAGTGGAGCCAGCTATGTCGGAAGTTTGAGAAGAAAACCTACAGGTTCAGTACCTCATTTACCCGCAGTAGCTTATGGAACACGAGGTGCTGGTGTACGAATTTTAGGTGCGGATGAATGTAATTTGCGTTGTCCTAGAGATGGGCAGTCACCAAGAAGCTCTAGTTGTGGAGACGCAAAGTCAAGTGGGTTTTGGAATAAAAAAGCTTGGAGGAAAATTTCTGGATTCTCGAGTTCTAACAGTATAAATAAAGCTGGTTTAACAGGTGAGTTACTTTCTTGTATTATCTTCAACTTCATCTCACTTTTGTTTTCAACCTTTTTATTTTGATTATTATAATTTGGTCAGCCTTTTTTTCTTATTTTTATTTTCCATTAATATTTTGTTCGCTAATTTATTTCGAATTTTATTTATTACAACCGCGGTGTCGATTAAAGTTTACATTCTGAATTTAGCTCAAATTCATATAACAAAAACTTAATGTAATATAATCGGAAAATAACTTATCCAATACACAAATACGATTGTTTGAAAGTTACATACATGAATGTAAAAGTTCACGGTGATTATAGAATTTAGTTTTCGTTGTTTCGTCCGCCATGAGCACTTTTAAAATGGGCGCGCTAGGTGTTTGTTGTTTTCGTTTGTTTGTTTTGTTAACGGTGCGGCATTTCATTGCAGGTCTGCTCGTTAGGTACACTTTCCGGCGTAAGTCCGGCTCGCAAGGTACTCAGGGCAAGCGGCGTGCCGAGCCCGTCAAATGCGATGCGTGCCTCTCACAACGATGTTAGCCGCTATTATGGTAAGGGCCAAAGCAACGTCAGATTCGTTATTAGAAAAACTCTTTAATCATTACTCGACTTTATCATACAAGACATTAGAGATGCATAATCTTTTAGGGCTCGGTTCTTTTTTATTTGTTACTTTATTTTCATATTATTATCAATTGGTACAAGCGCGTCCATTCAAAATTTTCACTTTTTTTTTTATTCTTATTTTTGCTTTTTTTTCATCCTCATAATTTATAGCACCTCCTTCTCTATGACATCTCACTTTTGAACTTTCTTGTTTTAATATTTATAAAAATACATCTAAAACTTCGAGTAAGTCAGTAACGAGCAGCGATGCGGCTGGGTCAGGAACGATTAACAAAGTCGATACAAAGTTCTCTCATTAAGGTATCGCAGATATTACTTTTGCTAACTTCGACTTAAGATAAGTATTGTTCCGCAAGAACCGAGACAATAGCATGCGCTTCTACTTAATTAAGTTTCGTCGATGTTACGAGCGAAAGAAACTTTATTAGATTAGCTCTTCATGACATTTTTTTGTAACATCTTTAGACGATCGATTACGAAACCAAATGCACAGACAGATATTTTAATAATATCGATTAAATTATCTTGGTTACAGATGAAGCATGTAGGCCAAGCAGAGCTAAATCCAGAACGGCTACTATACCATACAGGTTAATTTTTATCATTAAAAAAGCTGACAATTCATAAAGAGTAATGCATGCATAGGATATGTTTTTAACGCATATGATACAAAATTAAGTCGAACCTTATATACAATTTATGTTTTTTTGTTTCAGCTACTCCAACGGAAAACTGGTGGTGCCGTTGGATTCCCTAGCACAGAGCTGAGGGGCCGAACCCCCTTGCAATTCCCGCCTCGAATTCCTGCGAAGGACTTCTAAGTACTAAAGGGCAACGATAAAAGCCAACTACAGAGTTACTTGAACCATGCAAGTGTTACGTGTTAACTCTACATTAACTGTAGGTGAACTAAAGGTTCACGACTTCTGCCTTCGATGTTTGTGGTTGTCACGAAGTGCTTGTACGACTCCCATCGACATATACGGCATCTGCGCTCGTTATGTTACAATAATTGTATCGTTCGCTAAGACGGTTGCATTTAAAATATGAAAAAATGCATTCCTCACAAGAATAAATGTTTCGAGACGGGCTGATCATTTCGAAGAAAGAATTTTATTTAAATATCAACATTCCAAACGATTTTGCGACGAGTTGACGACTAAGTGTGCGTTTCAGTGCGTCTATAAGACACGCTGTTTAGGCTTGATTTTACTTTTTGTACTGTAAATTTATTGTAAATAAATTAACCCGTTGATAAATAATAGAAAAAGAGGCGTATACGTTGAAGTGATAGAAGAGCCTAATTGATATTTTGTATTGTTAAGATAACAGTTTCATAGAAACATAATGACTACGTTGTTGTTACTTATCAATTTTTAGTAGATATTAGGTACAAAAAGGCTGACACGATTAAATCCGATTTTATACAAGTATAATGTTTCCATAGCAGATATCTTTTTTTGTATTTATCAAAGCTTACCGTAACATTTTGTTAGTGTCAGTTATTTGGATATTTTTATTTCACTTTTGACACAGATTAAAATTATATTTCCAATTACATCATTATTATCATTGCAAATACATATACTTATATAAATAAAGGTCCAATGTTTTATTTATACACCATAGGTTTTTTTTTTATTTGACGCCGTTAATTTTTTGTAATAATTGTTAATAATTGTTAGAAAATAATTGTAAATTTTGTAAATAAAGATAAACATGGTGCACTCATTTTACATCATATTTACTTGTAAATAATACATAAAATATGTGTCGCAATTGTGTTAGATATTTATATGCGATTTATGTAGGTTACAGATGCGGATTAAGAAAAAAAAAACATTAACTGCCGGCCTTGTAATAGAGTTCTATGTGTATAACTGACTGTTTACAAAATTACTATCAAAGATGTGGGATAAAACTTTATATCGATCGTTAATAAGATATTGACTTTCTGTAAACTTTGTAAAAGGCTAGTTATTATGTGTTTTGTATTGTATCAAGAAGTTATTTCATACGAAAAGGAATATTCTTTTCGACTCACTGTCAAAGCTTTTTATGATTATGTGTAAATGAAATCCAAACATATAAATGTGGCCAATAAGCACTTTCAACGATTGTATCTAAGCAAATATGTAATAAATATCAAAATTCTTGCGCTAGAATACTCGACAAACATTAAAATACAAAAGTAATTTCTCCGTTTGGTTTTGACGTCTAAATAAATAGAGTGGGCCTTTGTCTTACAATTGATCAATCAAATGCCTTCACTCCTGAAATATAATATGAAAACAAATGAACCCAACGCCATTATACATTTACATAAAGTTTGAGTAAATCCTTTATAGAGAGATGAACAATTTACTAACTATTATCATTTGTACTCCGACATAATGAATAACTGTTTTAAATATTCATTGATATAACATCGTAGGTAATTTTCTACAGCAAAATGAACTGATAAAGTATCAAATTATATTATTGAATTTAATATCTGTTTTATACAGATACATGTCTGCCAATCTAAATAAATGTTAATAGACTTTTTTATGGACTCAATGATGATAATTATAAATACACACTATAAAATATGTACATGAAAAATGAAAATGCGAGAATATTACGATAAACTAATCAGCCCAAATATCTTGATGTTTGTAATTTGTCACGAACCTTTTAAATTACTGTAAATATTAATATATAAAACACAGTTCTGATGATCAGCGAGGTATTATTTTATATGTTCGTTGTAATCAACTCGACTGATTGAACTTAAATATTCAATGTTACACAATTTCTTTAACTGTCTGTAATTTAGTGATCGTGTTCAAGTCAAAAGAGATTTTTATTAAATAAACTTTAAAACGTCATTGGTTTTTGATTATTTTCTCCTTTTGTACATAACACTAGCTGTAACATTTGTCAAAATCCAAAGACAATAATGATTAGAGACCGGATAATATGCAACAAAAAACGGTCATTACATGCATGGAGAGATGCACGAAAAATATGCACGAAATATGCACCAACAATGGCGAAATATGCAAAAAAAACGAAAATAAAGAAAAAAGAACAAGGTTACATAGTAATTTTGCCGCTAAATACGACAAATATGGATTATCATACAACTATTGTCGGCCGCTGCTCGGCCAGTACAGCAAGTTCGATTTATCTCAAAGAAGGTTGTCAAAATAATGCTCAAATTTCCAAGCATGTTTGAGAAAAAGTAATATTTACAAACTTTCATTTAAGAGTTAATAATATAGTACGTATCTATGTATATAACTAAATAGATGGATGTGTTAAAAAAATAATAAAAGAAAAAAAACAACAAAAGAAAAACCGTAAAATTATAAAACCAACTCACACTATTGTGTGCTTTTTCAATAAGTGGGTTATGAGGGTAGTTGAATATTCATTTATCAAATAAAACGGAAGTCGAGTGTTCGTGACGGACAATCTAAAGGAGCCGGTTCCAGCCATCAAAGGCTCGTCGGAATGATCCATAATCCCTTAGAATAGTAAGTATTCGCTTTATGAAAACTATTTACTTTATGGCGATAAAATATATTTTAAAGTTTAAGAATTTGATTTAAAAAGGTAAAGTGGATTGTTCTCAGCAAAATACACAACGAAGAGTTAGCAGCTTTATACGGAATGATTATATTGATTTGTGAATTAATGGTTCTTGAATTAACGCCTGTTTCAAGAAAGTACTGGTATCTATATATACGTGAAGCGGAAGCTTCTTATATATTTTAAAGAAAATTCGCCGAACGGAGAAGTATGAATTTGGCATAGTTGCACCTTATATGGAGACGGAAAGACGGAGACGGAAAGTTACGTGACGGACAATCTAAAGGAGCCGGTTCCAACTATCAAAGGCTCGTCGGAATGATGATCTATAATCCCTTAGAAAAGTAAGTATTCGCTTTATGAAAACTATTTAACATATTTTTATATAAATAAAAATAAAGTTGTAAAAAAAATATTTAAAAATGTAAAACTTCTTCTCAGCATAATGCATTAAGAAGAGATAGCCTTACACAGAATGATTATATTGATTTGTGACTTTATGGTTCTTGAATTAACTTACGAAAACTATTATTACTTTATGACGATGAAATTTATTAAAGTTTAAAAAAAATGATTAAAAATGCAATGCAATGGTCTACTCAGCATAATACATTAAAAAAAGATGGTCGCTTTACACATAATTATAATCATATCATTATATTATGTAAAAAAACGTAACACAGCCTGTACATATCCCACTATTGGGCATAGGCCTCTTCTCCTATTAGGGAGAAGGTATGGAGCTTAATCCACCACGCTGTTCCACTGCGGATTAGTGGATATACATGTGTCAGAATTTCCGGCATATGCAGGTTTCCTCACGATGTTTTCCTTCACCGCCGAGCTCGAGATGAATTTAAACAGTAGCACTTAAAAATCCAGCGGTGCTAGCCAGGGTTTGAACCCGTGACCTTTGGGTAATGTCCACGTGTTGGCACCACTAGGCCATCTCGGCTCTTATATATTATGTATTGATTTGCAAAATGTGGTTCTTGAATAAATGTTTGGCAAAGTCTGAATCATCGTTCTAGGGTATCGGTATAAGGCACATTCAGCCTTGTGTATTGGTAGGTATCGTGAGTTCAATCTTAAAAGAATGTTTTCTAATTTCAAAGATTGATAATGTGGCCACCAATAAATTAATGAATGTACGAAATAAATGTTACTATGGTCCCCTATGTATAAATACTATGTATAGGAACATTGTTGTTATAAGAGAGGAGCTTTACTTTAGCTTACTTTGGCTAAAATACCTGTTAATACGCATAAAAAGTAGCTGCTAATAGCTTATAAAGGAAGAACCAACATAGTTTAATTATGAACGAAACTTGTAGCGCCCGCGCTCTTCCAGCAATAGGATAGGAAATATGAAAAGAAGCCGATTTGATCGATAATTAAATCTATTACAAGTCCAGAAGCTGTGAAAGTTTAAATCTATATGGAGCTTTTTTTTTGTCGCTGGGGAATGCTTTTACGCATCCCGCCCGAGAGAATTCAGGCCGGTATATGGGACTCCTGATAACGAGGGTACCAGACTATACACTAAAACCCAGCGGCCCTCATCGTCTTAGTTGGATGCCACAGGATAGCTTGCGCATGCTACTGTGACACCCTAACGGTTAGCCCGCCTCTGCGGACCTCCAACATCTATATAGAGTTAAGTAATGCTAAGTAATGTTCACGTTCTTAGTAAGATTGCGTGAACGCATTTAAAACGATATTATTATATTTATCATTTTTAAATATGTAGCAAATATGTAAACAATAACTCCGTTTAAGCTAAAAACTTTTTGCTGAAAATCGCAAAAAGTAGTAGTCGGTAAAATAAAAGTAAAATATGTCGCGTTCTTTATTTTATAGACATAAAAAGCGATGGCATGCAATAAGCTGAAATTTAATATCGCATGAAACATTTTTTACATAACGATTTATTTGCATTAAAGGATCATGGCAAGAATTTGCCTAAATGATTTTGAAGGCGTCTAAGATTGTGGCATATACTAAACTGAATTAATCATTTTTTTCATTATTTTAATGATTTTGGTATAATCAGTGAAAGCCACAATTTTTTTTATTAAATAAT
>DVVJ01001082.1:0-12287 GCA_018234505.1 Junonia neildi neildi | reverse complement strand
GTATTACGTAACGCAATTTTTGAAGATTTTGGACCCCCCCCCCTCCCCCACATGTAACGCACCGTAACGTTGTTCTGTACTCCTCCCCCTTACTTACTTTACTTACGTTACTTACGTAACGTTTTACCAAAATTTTTAGGTGAAAAAATGGTCACTTATATAATTTTCGAGACCATTTTCATCTAAAAATCACAATTATGTCTATTATATATGTAATTATGATTTCTATGCATGTGACTATTTAATCAGCATGATCTATTATCATTTTAGCAAAAATTTCACATCTCGTACGTTGAAGTCGTTTTAAACAAATCAAGTTAAATAGAACAAGCTAATGATGTCACTGCAATCATTTCGACATTCTATGTAGAAAATTATATTTCATTTAGAACTGACTACTCTTAATTCCTTAGATAAAAGCATCCTATTTGCTTAACCCAAATTAATAAGAATTATGAAGCTGAATTTCGTTAACATTCTTCCAGTGATTTCAGCACAGTACATTGCCAGATTAAAGAAACTCTGTCTTCGAAAATAAAATACAAAATTGTAGGCATTAAGAATCAAAAATAATCGTCAAAAATAAGTAAATGTACAGCTACGTAAATAAATTCAACACACTTGTAGAACTTTCAATAAACTATCACATACATAAATGTTCCCTCCAAGATTCTGTACCAAGTGGCATTTAAAGGACTATAAAGCCACTTACCAACTTTCATCTAACACATGTCCCTACAATGGTTTCATGGCACAATGCACCATTCTCCAGCCCGCATCCCGACCTCATTGTACACGTCTTCACAAATCATCGGGGAAAATATAAAATAGAATACTAAAACAAAAGCATTATCATATTGTTCGACGTGTGTGGCGGATCCTTATGTAACATGTGTCAACAATTAGATGGTATATCTTCATCAGAATCCACTGGGGATCTGTTTACGTCGTTTTAATATGATCTTTTGTTCAGATTTATCGGTTGTATTACATTTTATTAGCGTATTGTCATTATAAGTATATAGATCATGTAGATAGGATGATTAATGGTTTAGGCCGCCATTAACTAGATTGCTTATATTAACATTCTTTTTTTCATTATTATTGATTTTACAAAAGAGATAATCAATTCAGTAATTTTTCGTTTTATCTAACAAAATAATATCGTGTATACAAATAAAATAATTCTGATTTTATCTGAACGTGAAAATGTGACTTTCTATGCAGTAATTTGTATGTTGAATAGTTTTCAATAGAAAATCAGAAATAAATTACCTTTAAGCTTCAAACTAAACAGTAAATCCTCAATGAATGTACAGAAGTTGACAAGTGAAAAAGGCATTAAAATACCAATGCATGAAGCGATCAATGATGTGAAACTAAAAAGGCTTTATTAATAGGCGACAAGGCACGAGATGTCGATCCATTAGTTCAAAG
This sequence comes from Junonia neildi neildi, assembly GCA_018234505.1. Lineage (NCBI taxonomy): Eukaryota > Metazoa > Arthropoda > Insecta > Lepidoptera > Nymphalidae > Junonia > Junonia neildi. Next base: position 10,850 of record DVVJ01001082.1, on the reverse strand, counting down.
GTTTCCAGCTAATGAATTAAACGACAACCGACTCGCAACACCTCTTTTGTGTCAGGACAAAATTGACTTTGACGAAGCAAACGGAGCCAAAATAACTGATCGTGTCCAACCCATTGTGCGTGATAAAATTAGAACGCTTGGAAATAAACACGTGGTGGCAATTATCGCAGCAGCGGGTTAAATGAGGCACCGTGGAGTCGTTAATGGGTACACTCGGTCTCGCTTCCGGCGTCGGAATTCTTCCCGAACCAAAGGGACAGTGGACTTCTGAGGCGGAATACCCATTACCATTCATCATTCGGATGATCAATATACTTTCATTTTATTATATGTTACGTTATAATTTAAACATACAAAACGGGCGAGCTTATTAAAAGAGTTTATTTTGAAAGATAAATTAATGGAACCATCTCGACGCAAGTGATTTAAGAGGTCTTTTCCTTTAGATCTGCAAACACTTCACGAACAAAGCGTCCATTGGTTCTTACTCCAACGATAATAAAGTCAAAATTATAGTTACGTATGCATGATTACGTAGCTACATTAACGTCACATCAATCAGTTTCGCTAAAGGGTTTAGTTAAAATTTTATTTCTTAAAGCATTCTGCGAGTTAAAGGTATTTGAAGCTGAGGGAACATTAATCATCTCAGTCGGCCGAGCCAACTACGGTCTCTTCATACATCACATATCCTTTGAGTGAAGCGAGTAACTCATTTGTTGAAAATCACCGTCCTGCTTTTATTAATGTCCGCCCTAATATTGTAAACGTCTCAATCCCTTTGATGGCTTCCTGTTCATCATTTCATAGTGGCTCATTGATTCATCTTTTTTACTCTGCTATTATGTCCGGTTAGAGGAGATTAATGTTGTCAATTTTAATCTCGCATGTCCGTTATTGCAAAATTCAAATTATAGACATTAGTAGAAGTGAAACACCTCGTCTAACATTCAAAGGAATGCAATCAAAATATAAATTTCTATCTACTCCCTTATTACACAGAAGATGATAAAAAAACAGGAATATTAATCGTATACTTTATCAACTGGAACATTGATGCAAATAAGCGGGTAAATAAATTACAAATTAATTGCCCGCAACAAAAACTAAAGACAAATAAATGTACGTGCAGAACATACTCAATGGATGAATATAATTAGTACAAGAAAAGGTAGCTGCAGTTATGCAATGAAATAGGCTCATGGCATGCACAGGGACAAATGCTTAATGAACCACTCTATTTTATGGACTAGTCCTATAAACGAACTTGGCGTTTCGGAACGAGCCCAGTGCACGAAATGGTCGTAATACTAAAGGACACTTGACTCGCTGGCGTATATAATCAAATTACGCATATAGATGGATTCATGCGATATGAAAATACTTCGCCAATTTGATAATAATTCCAACAAATTATGACAGGATCGGGACGCTTAAGTAGCAATAAACTGTTAATGTATTGGAGATAACGCTCGGCTACACATGGTATTTCAAATTAAAAAGTAATTCTTGGGAAAAATTAATGTTCAAAGGGACTTTATATTATAACATTAAACTGTCAAAGTCAAATGACAGAGTTATAATAATAAAAGAATTTTTATATTCGCAGGTGTAGCGTTAACGAGAGTGGCCGCCATCAAAATTTAAGTGTTTTAAAATTATTGGCAAGGTGAAGATAAGGTATAAATAAACAAACTTACTGTGCATGATGATGGTAGTGCGTCGCGTGATGCATGGCTGTCGCGGGAGCACCAGGAGGCGTCGAGGCGTGAAAAGCCGCAAAAGCCGAGGGAAACTGTAGTGGTAGGAAGCCACCGCTGCCTGCAGTCCCAGGACCTCCTACCGACTCCCGATCAGGCATTATTTAAAGTCCTAGAAATGTGTCATCACCTAGTCCCACTACACTTATCACTTTATCAGTTTTATTATAAACATCACTATTAAGTTCGATTACGATTTCTTCAGCACCAATTAAATCTTTCGTCAAGTCAACTCGAATCTTAGCAACTCCATTTTCTTTTTCATCGTCATTATATTGTTACGATCGATCTTTTTGTACATTATTGATTATACAATTTTCTTGTTCGCTTCTCATTCTTCCTTTTTTATCTGAAACAAAGACATGATTAAAAATTAATTATGTTTTCCTTTTGAATTCGGTGGCAGCTTTAAATTACAGTTTAATTTGTTGTTTGTTTGCGGTCAAATAAAAAGTTAAGACGTGTTAAGTTTGCGTGACTGTTGTTGTTGACTTGTCCCTATTATGTCTTTATTTCACGATCGAGTGAGCAAGATATATCGTCAATGTTTATTCTATTAGCAGCATTAAACGTACGTTTGTTACTGTTATTTATTACGTTTTAATTCAATTTATTTTCTGCGCTTATGGCTTTAAAATAAGGCTCTAAAAATACCATTTTCGGAAGAAATATTAGAAGAACGTCGTGACCAAAAATCGTCGTCTCGAAAATTCGTGTAAAAATGCTAAAACATTTGTATCATGTTAATTACCGGCTCATACGTGTCCTGATTTGCTTACTCAAAACAAAATTGCTTGCATCGGAATGAGTGTTAATTACTGTTAAATCTTAACAAGTCGCTGGAATGACAAAAAGTCGAGCGACTAATTGATCGAGCAGCCCAAAGGATCGTCATTATCACATACAGAGAAGTCGATTCGAGTTTTGGAAGAATTTTTTTTCACACATTTTCGGAAATGATTAAATCAATCAAAGGACAACATTGTCAGACCTGTTCCCGTTTGATAAAACCAAGTCAAACATTTATTTGGGATATATTAAAAACAGGGCTATATCCTTTAGTGATGTAACTCATTTAGAGGCACCAGATTTTATTCGTATATCATTCCTCAAAACAAATGAAAAAGCGTAATTTGTATTAAATTTCCTTTGAATGCCATGTTTGGTAGAATTATGAAATCATATCAAGATTACCAAGTAGCCCCGTTCTGTAGATGGTGAACATTTAAATTCGACAGGTTTTTGTCATGACGAGTCCGCTTTTCACTCTTAACTTATACTGCCATTTTAAGAAGAGCTATCACGGAAAAATTCCTGACGTAATTAATGAAGATGTGATTGTTTCAAACGTGCCTCGAACATTGTCCCCTTAATAAGGCACAGCCTTTAGTCCCGTACGGAATTCTTCAAATATATCGATATTCGATATAACATATCGTCGAAAGAGATTTACGATGTTTACAAAACTGGAACTGGTACGCTCGAATATCGAATTTTATCGACCATTCCGAAGTTGGATTGGTTACAATTATTATTATTTTAATCAGCAGACGGTGTCAGGTTTGTGGCAAATCTTTGCAAGATAATTGCGAAATATACATTTCTTATAAAAGATAAGGATCAATGCTTGAGAAATAAGTAAACATTTACAGAGTTGCCTGTTGAATTTACATAAAATTATGCATTGCATTATTAGCCTGCATAATAATAATACCTTTTCAAATGTAAATTCTATAGAAGTAAGTATTAAGTAAATTTAATTTCATAATATTGAATATCGTATATCGATATAACAGTGTCCCATCACTACCCTCTAAAATGAGTGCCGTAATGCGCAGGCGCATGCCGACTCTCTCAATACGGCCCTTAATTACGATTTAATTGTTTTTTAGCCGACGAATTGTTTCGTACCTTCTGAGAACCCTCAGGTCTTATGGTGTTACGAGTTGGGACTCAGTTATTCTAGATTTCGCCATTGTTATTTTTTTTTATTTACAGTTCGATAAACTCAATACCATCGTAAGCTCGATAAATCGGCGCCTATAATTATGTACATACAAATTTATATTTTTTTAATGTCGATGTTTTTACGTCATGTACATCATTACTCAGATTGTAAAATAGTGAATTAAGGTGTTGTGTTAATTTGTAAGATTAAAATCGTTCGGAAACGATTGATTGACGATTAGTAATTTTATCTGATAAGGAATAAATTATATTTAATGATTATTAGATTATGTAACTAATATTTAATTTCTAATGGCATACCTTCTGCTGGTATTTATTTTTATAGCTTTTCTTTTTTTATCTTTTCATAACGATGAATCAATAACTATGTACATACTAATATTAGTAAATCTTAATAGAACATAAGTTGCTATTTTAAACTTATCTGCTTAACCCTACAATTGCCAATTTAATTTTAATGGGTCTTTTTATACCCCTTGTCAAAAATTTATAACCATTCGCACCTATGTATACCGAACCCTAAACAATTAATTTAAAAAAGATTTCACAACACCAAACTTCATATTCAATAACAAATCACTGCCAATTATGCACCGATACCCAAAGATTGGCATAATGAGCCATTAGTGGCTTCGATCACGGATCTATTCTCTAACACGACATATAAGTCAGAGACAATAGTGACACTTATACTCTCATGATTAGATATGGCCTCTACTTGATGTGCTGTGCCTTGAACACGAATGGTCTTATTAAACTGTCTGTCTGTGGCATAATTTATTCTTCGCAACACATGTCCGATTGGAGCGCTAAATATTGGCTGCTATTGTGGCTTTGTTCCTTTATGGAGATTTCATTTTAATATAAATGTTATTTATGACAGTCCGACGTCATTTAAAATTAATTTAATTATTTTTCTTAATAAAACTATTATGTGTAATTAACTGATTATGTATGTCTTGAGGTAATTAAGACGAAAATAATATTTTTCTTGTACAATAAATTTATTATACAAAATGATGTTTCAATTAAAGATGGATATAAACGCATTAATTATAATGTAAAAAGAAATTAATAGCATTATTAATTAATATAAGTGCTTAATAACAGTAATAAAATTATTAATTACGTTAATTATTCTTATAATTTATTAACATCATTTACTTTAAATATCTGTTTTAACATCACATCAGATAAATTCACTCATTTAATGATTATTTAAATACCAATAATGCCAAGTACCAATTTTATCCCTAAACTGCCATAGTAAAACAGATTATCCAGAGAGACCCCAAGTCATACAAACCCGTTCAGGAACTGGGTTACCTTACCATAGCTAACCAAACACCTGACAAACAAATAGGCAATAACCCGGATAGCTTGAATAAATCATGTGGGGCACTCGAGACCGCGGCTAATCCTTTCAACTCGACTTAACATTCGCGGTAGTGAGGTAGTGGACATCCATAAATTACAATGAGTTCCAACGCTGCTTGGTACGAATATGGCCCTTGATCCAAAAGAGGCGCATACGTGCGCGTCCGGCAGTTAAGGGTTGATGTGTAGTGGAAGTATGGTATGCTCGGCGTTGGGTTGCGATATTTTTAATAGAACTTTGTCTATTTTAAAGGACAAATTTCGTAAAGTAATATAATCTATGTATCGTTAATGGCTTAGATTTCGTGTTATATGTCCACATTCACAATGTAAGATGTCCGAAGAGAACACGGGTGCCTAATGAGCTGAGAAATGTGAAGAAATATATAAATATATAACCCATCATGTCAATTGGGAAATTAACAGAATGTTTTTTTTTAATAGAGATTAATAAACTTCATTAACAAGGATAATTGTGTAGTGTAGTCCATATGAATCTTAGGTTACAGGACAATACTTTGGCTATTTTGGTGCAACTTAAATATAACATCTGCTATTAAAACAAGTATATTGCTTGTAAATAATTTTATAATAAAGTAATACAAAATATTTGAAAATATTTATGTCATTACTTCGAAAATTAAAAATATTTATTTATCTACTAATTGGTATATCATAGCTTCAAATGGCATACAAAGCTAAGGATATATTTGTACGATTTGTCAAGCTAGTGAGTCCAGTCACCGTTTCGCGTTCCGGCTTGTTTATGTTATATGTCAGTTTTTAAATACCGTGTTTTGGGGGACATTAATATTAATGACGTGACTAGCGCCGCTACCTGACTTTACTTGAATTTAAATTTTTAACCATGACGTTAATGAAGGCGTAAGCTTCTTTGTAATTGTTTTCAAGCTTGAAGGTACAAGTAGTTTTGATTAATATTAGAAAATATAAAAATGTAGGCAACATTTTTAATCTACCTAGTACCTATACGAGTATAAAGTTATACAGTATTTCATTCCAGTTAGTCCAATTAGCTGAAAGAGAAAGCTTTCGTTCAATAATTAAATAATTAATTAATATGTTATACAGTGTGTATTTATAATGATTTTCTTAAAAATAAATTATTCCTTGTAATTCTAAATTTAAGTATTCATTTATTCACACCCTCATTAAAACACCATCAACAATCACGGCCATAACAATAAAAAAGCCTTTATTGATTTATCAATTCCTATTAAAACAAATAAAATTTTATATTATATCGTGTAATAAAATACACATAAAACGGTCCCTAATAAATCAATAGGATCACTCCCAATAAGTTAGAAACAAGTAACCGTAATAAATAAAGTTAAACTTGAAATTTTATTGTCTAACCTTAAATTCGGGGCTGACATTTTACGCCTTACTTCCTCCACCATGACGGGAATTATAACACAAATACGTCACAATAGAGAACTGTCTAAAAATCGAAAATCAAACAAAATTAGACTTAATGACATTAGACATAAAGCCTATTAGATTCTATTTCAAAGCAAATTTATGTTTGTATTAGAGGCGTCAAGTTATTAAGTAGTCGACGCAGTGGGGCAATAAAAAAAAGCTTCAAAACGAATGCAGGTATCGCATCTTTAATAGAAATAAACTTAGGCAAGAATTAATTAATTTGATGACATTATTATTCTAGACGATTGTAGTCTAGACTTTGTGTATCAATTACTCCGTTCCTAGAACACTTTATAGGTTTTAGTCGTGAATAGTTATTAACTACTGAGTGTTTTTATGTTATCCTGTATTTTTAGCTTGAAACATTCATTAGCAAATAGTTCAAAGTTTAGATTAAGTTAGAAGGTTCACCCTTTAGTCTAGTCTTTATCGGAAAAAAATTAGCGCCGTAATGAACTTTGTAAAAGACGGACTTTAAGACAACATAAAATGATCTTGAAAACGATGACGACAGTGTTGATACAGTACTGCAACTGACAGAAGCGCTAACTGTCGCGGTTTCGATCTAGCAGTATTCTCATTTGTGGTCCACCTATGAAAGCACTAAATATCTGTTTACAGCACTAAATTAGCACTAAATGAGCACTAAATTTTGATATATAAAACAAATGATTCTGCTGACTTGACATTTCTAGCTTTACATACGTAAAAATCTTCTAAATTTATTTATTTTTCTGTGCATAACATACATTATAGCAACTTTTTATTAGTTTTTTAAGCACTGCAAACTGTCAGCAATATTATTTTGAATTCGGAAATTGATTGATTAACTATTGTAGGTAATCACCCTCATGGAAAAACACGGGATAGGCACTGATGCGTCTATCCCGGTACACATAAACAACATCTGCCAAAGGAACTACGTGAACGTCGGCAGCGGGAGAAGACTAGTGCCCACCAGTCTGGGCGTTGTGCTGGTGCATGGCTATCAGAAGGTAATGTTACGTGGGATAGGGATAGGGATAGATGTCTATCCCGGTGCACATAAACAATATCCAGCAAAGGAACTACGTGAACGTTGGCAGCGGGAGAAGAATAGTGCCAACCACTCTGGGCGTTGTGCTGGTGCATGGGTATCAGAAGGTAATATTACACGGGATAAGGATAGGGATAGAAGTCTATCCCGGTGCACATAAACAACATCTGCCATGATATCAGAAGTTAAGAGGTATGACATCAGAAGGTAAGATTGTATGGAAAATGGGTAGACTTATTTATATTTTTGGGTTTTTGGATTTTGGGCAACACGAAGATCAAAGATAATTGTGCAAAAAAGGTCATTAATTGGCCATTGATGAACTTTCTTTCAGGTAGAACGTAGAACGTAGCTGATAATTAATAAGTTTTTGTTGTTTTATTTTCTGTCACATATCCACATTAGTACAGGCATTTGGTAATAAAAAGATAGGCTATTTTTGCAGGTGGTAAAGGTAGAAGAAAGTAGACAAGAAATTATAAATTCGGAAAAATTACGTCTAAATCCATAATTTCACCAATTTTCAGTACTTCCTGGGCCAAACTTCGAAATAACTGTATTATATGTCAATTTATTCAAAGAGTACTTTTATGCTCTCTGAAGCTTTCAACGGATGTAATTAAATATCTAATCAACTTCCTAGATCGATCCGGAGCTAGTACTACCAACAATGCGTTCAGCGGTGGAAGAACAACTGAACCTAATAGCCGTTGGTCGAGCAGACTTCCACGCAGTCTTGGCTCATACTACGGAGATATTTAGACGGAAGTTCCAGTACTTTGTGAGATCTATTGAGGCCATGGACCAACTGTTTGAAGTGAGCTTTTCGTCGCTCAAGTCGAGCGGCAAGGCGTTGTCGCGATGTGGGAAATGTAGACGCTATATGAGGTATATTCAGGTGAGTTGTATTGGTATTTTAAATTATTTTTTGTTTTTCTTTTAAAAGTTTGTCTGAAATACAATTGCATTTTTGTTTCTTCGAAATAAGTATATTAAGAAAGAAAATTTTCGAGTCAACCTAACTATGATTAACATAATATATGTATATGTCAAGTTGAATAGTTAAAAACTGATGAGATATTTATTAGCTATATATCTATATCAGTGGTTCTCAAACTTTTTTAATGACGGAACCCTTTTGGGAAGCAAAATACTTAATGGAACCCTACAATAAAACAATTGTTTTTATAAGTGTATTCTTTATTAATCAGCATAATAAAATTAAAATGTAACAGTTACTAATTATTATTTACTCCACCACTTGGCAAGGACGATAGTAGAAAACTTTAAAAAAGAAAAAAATCTAACTAATGGGAGGTATGAAACTGTTTTTTATTTTTCATCAATTGGTTGATATCAGGTTTGATGGAAGAAAGTTGGAGTCTCATATCAGCTTCGGCGTCCAGTCTATTGCGATATTTTGTTTTTGTGGCTGCATAAGTAGAAAATCCTGTTTCGCACAAATATGTAGTTGGGAACGGGAGAAGAATATCCAGAGCCATTTGGCCAAGCATTCCATATTCATCTTGGATTCTGCACCAAAAATCATTGAGAGGCATCGTTTTGAATAGTGACTCCATACTTGTATCGGATGACATTTCTAAAAGAGATTCATATATCTCGTTCGACATGTTTTCAGGCTTTTCCAAATTAGGTAAAAAAGGATTATGAATCCATGAATTTACTTTAATTTTTGTATTGTGTTCTTCGGGAAAATACTTTTCAAAAGATGCGCGCAACGAACTGAGATAATGGACCAATTCTGCAAACATATCATCTTCGAACATTTCTAAGTCATTTTCGCTTATAAACTCACTGAGTAACGTAAAGCTTTCTATTTCTTTCTTACCAATGCAAATGATCCAAAAATCTAATTTTCTTTTAAAAGCAGTTATTTTATTATAGGCCTGAAACACTGTTACCTGTTTGCCTTGCAACGATAAATTCAATTCGTTAAGTTTTTGAAAGATATCTGCCATAAAAGACAATCGAAACAACCAATTTTTATCATACAAACGGTCCTTCAAATTAAAAGAAGTATCTGCTGAAAGAAACATTTGTAACTCGGCTCTGAGTTCAAATAGCCTTGTTAAAGTTTTACCCCGAGACAGCCATCGCACTTCTGTATGGAGCAGCAGTGTTTTATGTTTGCTGCCATAATCTTCACACAATAATGAGAACAATCGGGATTGTAGTGGTCGTGATTTGATAAAATTAATTATTTTTACAGCTTCATCCATAACTAATTTTAGATTTGACGGCATTTGCTTCATCGCAAGTGCTTGTCTATGCAGAATACAATGACTGGAACTACAATTAGGTGCTTTATTTTTCATTCGTGACACTGCTCCTGCTGTTTTACCTGTCATCGCCTTGGCCCCATCTGTACAAATGTCAATACAATTGCTCCAACTGAGATTATTTCCTTCAAAGAATATATTTATTTTATTAAAAATTTCTTCCCCGGTAGTGTTTGTAAGCAGCGGTGAACACATAAGCATGTCTTCTTCAAAAGAACTTTTATATGGATATCTCACAATAACCAGCAGGATAGCCAAACCAGCGACATCAGTCGACTCGTCCATTTGCAAGGCGAATCGTGTATTTTGTAGACGTGTAACTAGTTCTTGTTTGACGTAGCTTGCCAGATCATGGATTCGTCGTGAAACAGTATCGTTTGATAGCGGAACAGTAGATAGATGCTTTGCAGATTTTTCATCGAGCATACATTTTGTTATGTCTAATACACATGGTTTTATTAAATTCTCAGCGATAGTGTGCGCTTCACCTGCTTGTGCAATGCGATAGCTAACTAAATATGATGCCTCCGTGGCCTTTTCGTTGATAGTTTGTGTTACATGCATCATATTTTTTTGACTTTCTAATAACTGATCTTTTTTGCGAACAAAAAATTCTTTATTCTTGTCTTTAGACTCGGGGTGTACAGTTTCTAAATGTCGGCGCAATTTGGCAGGTGCCATGGAACTATTAGGAAGCAGTTTACTACAGAGCATGCAGAGAGGTGAGCCGTTGGAATCAACAAATCCAAAACTGATATAAGATTCATCATACTTCCTTTTTTTCGTTTTTGAAACCGTCGAGCTTGACGTCGTGGCATCATCTTCTGGATCGGTGATTGCTATATTCTCCGCGCGCACTACTTTTGAACATTCAGCGTTATTAGAAGATGTTGTTGCAACACGTTTAACACCTTTAAGCCAACGTTCCATTCTTCTTTATTTAATGTTACACGTCAGGAT
>DVVJ01001081.1:0-12289 GCA_018234505.1 Junonia neildi neildi | reverse complement strand
TGGATACTGTTCGATGCTAATAGCAAACATTGATGCTATTGGAATTTATGAGAATACGTTCAAATAAATTTTTCTTTGTATTTATTTGTGAATAAATGTTATTGTATAAAATAGCAATATTAAGTACCTACAAAGTATATTCAGCGACATATGACTGATAACAAATATTTAAATTTAAATATCTGAAAACCAAAAGAACAATACTTTAACAATCACAAACTACTTTTTAATACATTATAAAATATTATTTAATCGTAGATTAAGACATTAATAGCATGTATGAAAAGTTCTACTTATTTTTACACGCTAAAATATTAATATTATTTAATTTAAAACGAGTTTACACCTAGTACCTACTACATTAACGATCAATAAAGAGGCTTATTAGAAGAATACCTAACTGACTATGCTGCTTTATCTGACATGAAATTAATTTTAAAGGATTTTAAAAAAAAAAAAAAAAAAAAAACAAAAAATATATTAAAAAGTCATACGTATCCATTCCGTTTATGAGATTATAATTTCTGCTTAAAACAACTTTTTTGGTATAGCGATAATATCAAATTTGACGCCACCGTGCTACTTGATTACGGCTCAGATACATGGAAACATACTTAAACAGAATAATTCGGATCTTATATTTTTTTTTTTTGTTAATGTTAAAAACAAATGAAAAGACTCAGAGAAATATCTTTAGTTGTTTATTTAATAAAATATATGGTTAAGATTGACTTGATAAAGTCATGGTATCGTCTCCCACACAATATTCATAGTATTGACATTACAACTATAAAATTTTGTCAATTCCTTGTGAAAATAAGTGACACAATGACTTTGTTTATGTATTTCGATTATTGTGCACAACACCTGTATTTCTTGAGGCGCAGACTGAAATACTATATCTTGACTAAGATTTCACAAGTAAAGCTGCGGGCAGAGTTTAACACAACAACATAATTATACGACTATTACTAACTATATCTGCCTAGCTTCCACATTTCATTATCATCCATAACCCGGCAAACTTAGCACATATTAAGCTGCTTACAATCTAAGAGTAACTACGTACTTACGAATATTCAGATAATAAAGAGATATAAAGAGCCGCGGAAAGGCAGCGTCTAATCACTCGGCGGTCATTAAATGGAAGCAATAACTCTCTACATAGTAGCGAGCATGTATAAAGACTCATAATTCTTCGCTAAAGTCTGCTGTGGCTGTCCAGAGATTGATGGAACTTCTCCTTAGGTGGCCTCTTAATAAGTATTCGTTAATTCCACTTAAGTCTCAAGCTCAAACCAGAATCCAACGTTTCGCGTTTACGGTGAAAATAATGGCTGTATTGAAAAATAAAAGCATTAACGTTTATACGAGTTATCGAATAATTTAAAGTTAATAGCAAAACGACTCGCTGTGGTATTAAGGATATAAAAATGTAGTCATAGCTTCGTAATACAATTAGCATGGTTTAAAGGATATACTTATGTAATTTTAAGTAGACATAGTTATGTATGTATATTCGAACTCAAAAACGTAACTTTCTATAAAACTTTCAATTTTTACTATCGTGACACGAAAATCACAGTATTTCATTAAAATAATATTTACAAATGTATTCCATATTCCGAAAAATTGGTTTTCGCACACGATTATATTGTTCGCGAAGAACATACTCGTCTAATGTCCGAGCAAACAACGAAATTTTGTTAATGGTGGATTTCAATTCACGAATCTTTAAGAAACGTATGCCGAGAAAAGTAAAATATTGAAATATTCACCTACCCCCAGTTGCTCGGAGTACCTACTGTGTTTATGGGGACTTTTAGCACTTCGTGTGCGATACATTTCTATACGTTATAGTTGTGTTACAGTTAAAAAAAAAACCTCGTTTGTCCCTCTCGATTTGTATATAAGATTATAATCTCAGACACATAGATTTTGTTGTATACCCGTTGTATTATTTTCTTGTTCATCAGACTGCTTTGTTCTGCTTTAAGCGCTTTCAAATTTAACCACACCAGTACCACAATGTTGCTGTGTCGAAGCTACAGTATGTACGAAAGGCACCTAATTCCTAGGTATTCGAATAAATGTCTTAATCTATTAATTCACAAGTTTATTTATTCTAAAAATAATTAATTTATGAACCTATTTAAATTTATTGATTAAACCGTCTTTTCGAATAACTAGGTTTTTTTAGTAATAACTCGAAATTAGTTGCCCTTATCTTAGGTATTGTGCACGAGCAGCTGTATTTCACACAGCTATCGAGATGATCCATCCTATCCGTGTCTGCAGTACGATTGCAACTTTTGCGTTTTTAACGTGTTATTAATATGAAACTGTTTGATGGCTACTTATTTACTTTATTATTTTTTGTTTACTATATCTAATTTTAAGTATAAAATTTTGCTCTATTTTCAAACTGAAAAAAGAACAAAACTAATAATTCTTCTTTAATTAATGCCCCATTTCATTATTATCCACTAATTTATAACTTAGCTAACCGGTATCTTTTTCGTTTTGTTATGAAAGTTAATTCATTTATCTAAAATCGACTGTACCAAAGTTGAGGAAAACATGCTTCTTCTACTTTCAAATTGCATTCAAAGGTATTATAACATTACATATTACATTATTATAGGACTGTCTATTTCATTGAAAGTATATTTGCCATGACCGTATCAATTAAAATTAAAAGAAAAAAAATATAAGTTTTAGAAATACTTTATAAAATTTAAAATACAAAGCAATACATTGAATGGATCTGACTTTTTATTTTATTAGGTTCATACAAACTACTTCTTAACAATATGGCGAGGTAAAAACGTCGTAATTTATATTTCAGCTTGCTAATTGTTTCCTTGCGAGTGGAATGTTCTTCGTTCATATGACTTCCTCTGATTTAATAATGTCCAATATTTCAAAAAAACTGACACAATTTCGATAATAAGTAGGTATATTTTACTTGGGAACTATTTTTATAAACGTGGGCGATTTTCTATACCTACAACCCCGAATACGAATTCCACAAGGTTGAACCATATATACCGTATTTTAAACTATCTATTCTTGAAATCAATATGAGGAAAGGTAATTAAAAAAAATCGACTTCAAAAAACAAACTAACTAGGAGGTCAATTTGGTAATTTTAAGATACATATTTATTGACACCGACCTCGATAGAACTATGATATACATACACACGTATCTATCTGATAATTACATTTTTTTTGAAGTTATACATTATATCCTTATATAAAACCATAATAGCCTTAGTATAGTATAGTTTAGTGGGTACCTAATATGTACCTAAATCGTGAGAAATCCACATCAACAAAGTTTGAAATAAAGTCTTAGAACCTGCAACTTATGTGATTCACAATCACTGTAAGCTAAGATTTTTATTATCTGTCTCATTGATGCCATATTACTGTCTTATCCTTAATTGTAATTATATGTTACAAGTACAGAGAAAAGTGCCTACAAACGATGAAAGACTCATATTAAATTAGATATTTATTATACGTGAGAAAGAAGAGCCGAGTCGTTAATTAAGGTCGGTAATTTGACAAGCTCTGACAGCTAATATTGTGTTCAAATTGATTTGTGTTCAAAGTTGAATTGATTTTGACAGAATCAATAAGCCACTGAGTTCTCATAGCCAGTGAGGAATGACATTTACATAATGTACTTAATCGTTAGTGTGGGGAAAAAGAAAAGGTTTATTATAAATCATATCATTATACTGGTTTTAATTGACTCGAGACTTTTTTGTATTGCGTAGATTTAAAGTAGGATTGTTGTTTAAAATGTGATTATTCATCTATTTATTGTTAAGGCAATATAAGAAAGGTCTATAGAACATAAAGATTACTAATAGACCCCTTATGTTGTTTCATTTGTACGTACTTTAAATTGTCATATTAAAGTTATTAAAATGTTTGGTTAAGTAAAATTAAAATTCACTTTATACTGAATTTTTAAACCATTTTCATTAAACTATGTTGTCTTATTATCTCTATAAAAAACTAAAAAAATCCTATTTATTAAAATTGTATATTTTGATTTTCCCACATTCTAACATTTAATAAAATACCAATCCTGTATGTATCCACGTTATAATTATATAACATCTACGTCATATTTGTTAACGAGTGCAAAATATTTCATATGGAATAACCTTAACAAAAGCCCGCGACTTGGCCCTTGTCGTGCTCATATAATACGAGCACAATGCGCCCATCAGTAGTTACCGACAAAACGATGCGAGAGTAATTATAAAGCGAATGAAAACGCACAGATCGGACATGACACGTAACTCACCGACAATAGCGCGGAGATAACAAGACAGGAACCTGTTTAAAATTCCTTCTAATCGAATATGGTCTTTATGGTTGTCTTTAACACGATTATTATATTTTAAGAGGTCTTCTGTGACTTGCATTTCGTTGGAAGCGCTCCTACTTGAGGTGTCGACCTGTCGAATAAATAGCTTTGCGCCGGAGTGATTGATTAATGACAGGCCCGGCGAAAACAGACCAGCTACCTAATTAAATGCTTCTGACAGTACTCGGCTAGACGGAACGTCATATGGAGATTGCCTGTGCCGTTGCATGATTCATGGGATCTATCTTCAACGTAAAGGGACTCAGTTTATATTAAAATCATTATTTGAAACTTTTGTAAATCAAAGATATTTTGACTTGACTTGAAACATGATTATTAATTTTGTTTGCGTAGATATTCTTTGTGTTAGAAAATACTGATTTTTAAATCTGAATCAAATCCATTTTTGGAACCTTGTATCTATGACTACACGGTACTCAAAATCATACTTACTTAAATTTCATTTAATTTATCTTACTTTTTCTAAAAGTACTTATTTTCCACACATATACCTATTACAACTCGTTAAAATATTTTATTTTCTCTTTCTGACTATTGGTTTTAATACTTTTCATTATTTGTAAAGTACATAATATAAAATACTTATACATAGGTTACGGACAGTACATTATGTATCTACGTATTTTTAGATGTATTATTTATTATAGAAGCTAGGTCTACACTTTTTATAAAAAAGAACCTTTATCCCCAAAAACAAAAACATGAGTATCATTGGTACATATTAGATAAAAAAATTTTCATACAAATTAATAACGCTGGCATTTTGGCAACAAAAAAAATATCTTTCAACTGTCAAGTGTCAAAAAATTATTTGTAATAAATACAATTCTCAAAGCATATGATGTCTTCATTCATTTTGTAAATATGAATAGTAAACAAATTTAACATGGTTTACTATCACACATCAAAGAACATTAAGTTATTGAGAAATGTTTTAACTGATTATGAAGCTTCCCATGAAATATCTCCTTGTGAATACATGAAGATGTACATTGAAAGATGTCCTGAAACTATGGAAAATTCAAAAATAACCTGGATCGTAGAAACATTTTTGAGTATTCAAAAACATATACCTTTCCTTAAAGAACTTGAAACTTATATCTCAAAAGAACTCTCAGACGAGGATCGGGATTATTTTATTATAATTTTTGACGGTATCGTTTTTCAAATAACGCCTGAAGAAATGTCACATCTTTACAAATGTTTGTTTAATTTAAGCAAGCCACTTTTAAAGACTATCACAACTTTAATAAGAAGTGACGAAGTTCTTACATTTATATCGCAAATAGCACGATTTCATTACGATACAAATTTCATAACTGAAAAAATAATTAGACCTTTATTTTTATGGCAACCTTGCTTAAATGATATGCTGAATAGTTTTAATCGATACGTAAGTAAAATTCAAAATCAAAAGTTGAAACCGCCTACTATACCTGTATCGCCAAGAGTGTTGACTAGAAAGATAAAAAAGAAATGTTTAAATCCTTTAAGGGAACCATCATTAATAACTCCACCAAACTCAATACGCAAAGAAACAAAAATGCTCACCAAAAGTGAGATAGATCAGAAATTAAAACAAATTCATGATCTTAATAAACAAAAAGCTTTGCGCCTCCTGCATGTTGTAAAAAATAAAAATTGTCATTATGCTAAGGAAAAATCTGAAAATTATTACAATAAACTATCTTCAATAAAAGAAGAAATCAATAATGAATATAAAAAGACTTTACCAAAATTGACACCAAAACTCAACTATCCTTCCACCATGCCTATAGTAAAGGAAACAGCAACTACATTAAAAAGAATTAATAAAAGAATACAACTATCAGAAAAAGAGGAACTGCAATGGCTAGAGGATTTAATGAAAAACTGTAGAAATACTTCTAAAATTGAGGAGCTTGAGGAGTACGACCGTCAAGAAAGAGAAAGAGAAAGGTTATTGGACATCGAAAGAAAACATTTATTGGGGAAAATATCTTATGAAGACGCAGTTATAGCGAAAAAGAAACTGCAAGATGAAAACAAGAAGAAATACGAAAATTTTATACAAGAAAAACGGTTGTGGGAAGAAGAAATTGAAAAGTGGAAAAGAAATGAAATTATTAAAAATCGAAAGCAAGTGGAAAAATTATCACTTATTGAACTTGATATGCTTCATGCAAAAAGTATGAACATTGCTAAAAAGAAAGAAATGGCTGATGCATTACGAAATGAATCGGAAAAGATATTGTCAAAAGCTGTAAAAGAAAAACAAGAGGAATTAGAACGAAAAATAAACATGATAAGGGAACTTAAGATATTGGCAGCGATTGCCAGAAAAGTTAAAGCTCCTAAGATAATAGATTTAACGGAATCATCAGGACTGGGCTTGTTATGTGAAATGTCCATTGCAGAACTGCAAGAAAAATTGAACGTGGTAAAAATTGAACTCAAGGAAGAGCTTGATAAAAAGAGGAAAACTATTAAAGAACAAAAAGAAGCTGCAAAGAACGACTTAGAAGAAACGAAAAAGTCTATTAAAAGTTATATGTCTGAACGTGAAAATTTAAGAAAACAAAATAAAAAACCAAAAACTATTATTGATATGTCTGCTTCAAAAGAAATAAGTAAACTGAGAAAAATTCTTGAAGAGAAACGAAATTTACGAATTAAACTTACCGGTTAGAGATGTGAATGTGATTATACTCTTATTTTTTATAATTTCAAAAATAAATTTTAAATCAATATCTATCTTAATTATTTTTTCTTCAATTTATTTTATACACTGATTAGCTTTGGACACAGTCATAAAACAAAACATATTTCAGCCAGAGGGTTAGTGGTTTTGACTGCCTTATTCAAAGTTGACACTGGTATATATCTTATGTAATAAACATTTAAGACATCTAGCATTTTATAAACTAACCTTGGCCTGCGGCTTCGCTGGCGTTAATGTAAATTTAGTCCGTCTCATAGCAAGTTTTCTACCCCTAAAATACATAGTGTTCTTTCTGTATCCCTGACAACGTTAATGCAAAATTTTGATATTAAAATATATCCCAAAATAAAGACTTACGATAGGACACAAACAAAGTCGTCGTCGTAAATTAAATTAAGTTTTTCTGAAAACGCATCTTAATAATATCTCTGAAAGAAACAAAATTTTTAAATAAATAATCAATAGCTATATAATAATTTGATATTTTTTAAACCAATTTAGTTACGTTTTTAATTTTAGTTATAATCAAAAAGGAACAGTTCTATATCTTTCTATTCGGTTCAATTAGATCACTAATAGTCTGTAAGAATATCGTTGTGAATTATTGTATCAAGACTTATGATGTCTTCGGGCGGGTCCAATCAATGCGCATGCTCGAATTGCCCGTACCACTTAATTAGTACCTGGCAAAGTGAAATATTGGTAATGGATTTTATAATACTGACGTGATATATCTCTTAGTAGGTGATAAGCTATAAAGTCATTTCATATCTAAATTATAATTATAAATCTAAAATATTTACATCCTAAAGATCGTCATGTATCAAATACGTATAAATGTTTAAAAACGTTTATATCATCACAAAATCTAGTCGTTTATTTCGGATGATTGTGTGCTAACAGTCACATATCAATATCAATATAATAGAACAAATCAGGCGACAATTTCTCGAAAACCGAAAAAACTAGTCGATATAATTTGGATTAAAGCAATAAATATGTCGGGGTCGCCTGTTCATTTGTATCGACGTATAATTTAAATTCTTTAACGCCAATGTTCAAGATTACGCGGCGAGATAGAGGCGCGGGCGCCCGTGTCGCAGCGACAACCACCAAATAAATTTATATTTCCGACCGATACGGACCGACTTCTCTCTTTGTAGATAATTCGGCCGGTAACGTTGAATGACTCTATTAACAGCTTCCCTTTTAGGGATAAATATCGACTTTAGACTTAGTATAAATGTAGCCGTATGTGTAGTCTGGATAGCTCTTTTATTTATATAAAAAAAATTGTATTTCTGCTAACTTTAAAAATCATATACATATAATAAAATAAAATAAATTAGAAATAATATCTAGAAATTAATAAGAATAAAAACTATTTTTAAAACTTACGTATACGTAAGTTTTAAAACTTCCGTCACATAATTTATTGCTTATCATCTACTGTTATTTGTTCTCTAATTTTCAATATGAAACAATAGAATCCCATATATTTTTGTTCGCATTACTATGTACACAAAAGTTTATATACTTATCATATTATTATTATAGTTATTTATTTTATTTATATTATAGTTTATATACTTATAAGGACATATTATGTTATTTAATTCAAAATTAAAATAAAAAATATTTTACGGTCAGGACTACGAATACGGCGCATCTTTCGAAGATTTAGCTGATAACAGTAAAACGTCAATAACCACCTAATTGGGAGAGAACACTCTGCCCACAATCACCGAGACCCGGCCGAGTGAGAAACAAATAAATATTGTAACACACATCCAGATAATTTGAACGATAACTTAATGTGCTTACATTTTGGATCTGCTCATGGTTTTATTGAACTACCTACGATATTATCTTTTTCTTTTTCCTTTACGGTATAACTATAAATTTTAAATTATCACGCTTCGAAGTACCTAAATATGTTATTCTCGCAAATATGTGTATGTGTGTGTGTGTGTTTAATACATATGTTGGGATTTAATTTTCAACCCAAAATAATGTTAAAGTTATGGTCATATCTTTGGAGTATTATGAATTGAACATATGTTTACTAGAGGCTTATTTTATCTTTGTATGTTTATAATAAATTTTATATTTTACATATTTAAACAAATTTTTTTAACAGTAGGTAGGTACTTAATAATATTAATTGTAAAATGAGTCGAAAATCATAATATCAACATGGTTTTTTATGATGGTGATACGATCGATATTTTCAATAAGGACTTTAATCGTATAATGTCAAATATAGTTAATAGAGCTTTATGTATCTTTGTATATTTGATTTTTATAAAAATAATTATATGTCCCAAAAAACTCGTAATAAGTCTACCAGTGAAAGAACTGGGGTTTTCTTCTGTAAGGTTCACTGCGAACTAGACCTACCCGAAACTTGTACAAATTTTATTACTGTAAGCTTTGAATAATATCAGGATATATATGATTATGCATGAACCAGATATCGTGAATATGTATCGCTTACAAATTATCACAAAGTAATATAAATTAAAAGATAATCACAAGCGATAAGTATATCTCTAAATAGTTCTCGAAGCATAAAAAAGTAATGATACTTGTAAGTGTTTGGTGTAAACATTATATTAGTCTTATTTGTGGGATACTCGGCGCTCATACTCATATTAAACAAGTCATGAACGTTATGATTACTGGACGTATTTGCATTTCAATAACCTTTCAATATCAATAACATGTGAATTTTATTCGCCAATGATGTCACGTTGATAACTACATTTCATTTTAAAACTAATATTAAAATCTTGTACTTTTATAATGTTTTTTAAACGTTCCACAATTTGCGCAATCGTTATTTTCTGTATTATTTTTTGTTTTTACTAAAATAAGGTAAGAAAATATCGTTTTGTTTATTCGCTTATAAATATGATTTCTTAACTTAACGCGACAGCTAGCTTTATCTCTTCTTTAATTATATTAATACAGACTATTGTAAATTTGAATCACAAGGATAATATTGAAGCATTAATATATTGTCGCACTTCGTACGTAAGCAGTTTTACTGCATTTGTACATATTGCGTTTGCATACGAAGCCTTTAGTGAATTTCATGTAAGAACGATTCTCGTAGGAACGGTCAGAGCGCGTTCGCGGCGCTGTCCTCTCGGCGCTTCAAACGACGCATAAAATTTATTGTTATTGGATCGAGTCGCGTACATGCATCCACACTCCGCGGCTATCACGACAGTACAACTTTATCTCGGTGCTGCACTATTCTGAATAAGCCGAGTGCCCTCTACGTGTCGCGCTCGACTTTTATGTGGCATTTCGGCGACTGCTGAGTGACATTCTAGATTTATGCGGCGTTTATACAAATGACGGTCCCTTGGATATTGTTTCATGAACATCGTTATGTATTATCGCAGGATGATAATGGATGTATGAGAAACAAATTATAACGATAAAGTTATTTTTAAAGCTTATATATTTTTCTTGAAAATGTCGAAATTGTTGTTTTGTCCTTTATGTAATAAGTACATTCTTTTTAGGAAAACCCTCTTAAGGAACATATGTATTTAATAATTTTTACTTTACTTATAAGATGTACCTATAACTTAGTACTTGTAAGAAATCTTTTGTAAAATAATGTCCCGTTTTGATATTCTTCTTTTTTATTATGTATTGCAATGATTGACGATATCCGGGAAGGTCGATTCGGGACTTAAATGACTAAAGGAAAAAGCATAATTGTACGTATGATTCGATTGTTATAGTTAAGAAATACGAGGCTTTATTGTCAGGATGTGTCAGATGTTTATGAAAGTTGTAATTGCAGGATATAATTATCCGTTTTTCTCCATTTGATTTTGATCGTGATTGTTATCCTTGTTTCGACTGCTTTGTATGTAGGATGTATTTCTTACCGTAGCTCTTTAATAAGATTTATACGTGGTAGAGCCTAAATGTAGTTTAATCACAACCACTCGTAATTGACTTGTAATTGGATTAAAATCGCAGTTCCAGAATTAGTGAAAGAACAAGAAGCCCAATTTTCCTGCTCTGCCTTTCCTTTGCTTCTTATCCCTTTTCCTTCTTCTTTTTTTTAATGTCAACAAAGCATTGTAGCTTTCTTATGTTCTGTCTAGAAGTGGTGGTGGTCACTTAACATCAGATTAGGTTTTTAATAGGTATTTTCCTGAAACTACGAGAAATCATTCTCGTAGTTTCAAGAAAGGGTTATTATCTTCAATTCATTTTTAATGTTTTATACATACTTGTACATACAACTGGAGTTTAAAAACCAAATAACCCATAACACACTTTTTGACTGTGGGCCATTAACAAGAGTTCAAAACCGAGTCGATTAAACAAGTAATACTTATAGCATTTTGTAGCGTTGGACTTCCGAAATCCTTCTCTCCAAATTCTAATCTTATTTCCTTTCCTCTCTATCCCTCATTGTTGAACGTGGCAATACAATTGTGGCACCTCTGGTCCATTACCGCCAGTAAAATCAGTTAACATTGATATTCTGCCACCTCACTTAAGATACAGGCATCTAATTCCGCGGTATTTCGAAAAATGCCACTTAATCGCGAGGTATTCCATAAAAAGGCTTAATCAATAAATTCATACGTCTTTTTTTTTCAAAAAAGGTAAATAAATAAACTAAACCTTTCTAGTATAAACTAAAGTTATGAATTTAAGTATTAAGCTCGGTTTTTTAATACCATCAGTTGCGGATTTAACACAAGAGGCGCCCTAGGCCCTGATTTATATGGCGCCCCTAGTTTAGCCATCCTCAATGTGAAATATACGAAATCAGGTAAATTAAGCTCGACACCCTTCGTTCTCTAAAATATACTATTTGTGCTAAAAAAAACATCATCCGCCTCATTTGCAACTTTGCCGGTACTGAAAAACGAATTTTGGCGTTTCAAAAATCTGGCGCCCTAGGCCTGAGCCTCATGGGCCTATGGGTAAATCCGCCACCGAATACCTCGGAATTAAGCGTCTTTACGGCTTTACTTTAATCGTTATTATTGTGAATGAAAGATTGTAGCGTTGTAATTTATAGCAATTTTCATTTTTTATTATATGATTATAACTTCGATCTCTGGGTATGTAAGATTGTCTGAAAAGCACAGATTTTGTATGTGTTACCCTATACAAGCTTCTAAACATGTAGAC
>DVVJ01001080.1:0-12290 GCA_018234505.1 Junonia neildi neildi | reverse complement strand
CTGTTTGTCTGTTTGTCTGTTTGTCTGTTTGTCTGTTTGTCTGTTTGTCTGTGTGTTTGTGCGCGCTAATCTCAGAATCGGCTGACCCGATTGCGATGAAATTTGGTATGGTAGTAGGTTAGTCTAAAATAAACTTTTATCGTCTGTGCATAATTTCGATTATTCCAACAATACAAAATGGCCGTAAAAAAATTTTTATTCTGTTGAAATTAAGCAATGTTCTTAATACTCTGTGCCATTAACGCCGGCGGTTATGACCTATTTCGTCCAATTTCGTAACGCTTAGAGAGTTTAGCTCGTAAATCCCGCATTTGTTGATTCGTATGAGAAAACACACGGCATTAACCCGAAGCGGTATTTCTTCATAACCGAGCCAATGATATTTCTGCGTTCCCGCCAAAAATAAGTCGCCATTATTTTTAAGTCCCATTTGACAGATCTGGATCGCGTTCTCTGGCAATACGGTCATGGCATTTTTCTTAGGATTCCGTATCAAAAAGGTGTCTACTGGACCCTTCTTGTAAATCTTATAAGTCCGTCTTGTTTTCAGGGGATTTTATATTAATCGTAATAGGTATTTTGAAGTATTTCTAATTTCTATTAATGGTATAGCAGCAATAATCAAAATAGGTCAATCTTATTCATATACTTGAATATCTGGTTTCTTTAGCATTATAGCTCCAAATTAAGTTATGTTTTATTTTGTAACACGTTACGGATCTCTACATTTGCGAGTCTGAATTCACACTTTCCGGTTTAATTTTAAATTTTACATCTTACAAATTGATTACAAAAACAAAATGAAATGTTTCTTTTTATATTTTATTTTATAAATACGTAAAGTTAATTGATCGCGAGTTTCGAACATTCAACAACGGCAAATTACGACTAGTTTTTGTTGATGGCAACATTATAAAATGTAACTAATCTTTATTTTTTTTGTTTTTTTTTACAGGTAATTTTTCACATTTTCCTGGTCTTCTTGTAGAGTAAGTCTTACTATATCTACAATTTTTTTTATATTTTAATAGATACTATTTTAGTAGTTTTTAGTAGACAAAGACTGATATTTTCACCAAATATCAGTCTCTTACGTTAAAACGAAATTTGTAAGTTATAATTTAACAACTAAACTTCTGAAGAGATAGTAAAGAAATCGTGTAACGTATGTAAGAAAAAACTGTCAAGTGCGATCTTCATCTTATAAAAATAATAATACAATAAAGAAACACGAAGAAGGATAGAAAAATGCTTAATAATATTAAATCTGAAATTTGAATGCAAAATCGTCATGCACAGAAATCCTTAATAATAAAATTTCTTGAAATTATTGGGTTCGAAGTTCTCTAAGTAACGTTTAACATTTACGGGCGAATCTAAATGGAAACGTTAATAAATAATAAATTTATCGTTTTATCTCCGAACGATCTACCGCTGCGTGGTTAGACTAGTAACGTAAAAAATACTAACTGCATTTCCGTCGAAACAGGGTTGCCAATCTTAATAAAATTATGAAATTTTATTAAATAATCTAACAAAACAGGCTTCTGAATAAATGCAGTAGAATTGCTTAGTTTTTTAAACTAACCTTAAATATAAAAAGTATAGTAAGTTAAAAACGAGAGAAATTGAGAAGGAGAGAAATGCGAATAGAGCTGTTTATAATATCATCTACGAGTATAATTATGTCAATATCATATTCAAATATTCACAACCGAACTATTTACGAAACATTGTAAAAAATCTTCCTCCCCTTTAAGTTTAATTAAACCTTTATGCATCTATAATATTAGATTAAATTTAAGAGTTTTTACATGCCAATGAGCTGATCTCAAGATTTTCAATAGCATTCCAACGTCAAATACACTACACTACAAATAATAAGCTATACATTATAACATAACGAACAAAAGGGTAGTAAGCAACCACAAATGTTGTGACATAATTTAGTTTAGATCGTGGGTAGAATAGGGAGGGTTAACTAGTATAAATATTAGCATATATCAAATATTCCATCATGGCAGCCCTAGCGAAGTGTCGGCGTCGATTGCATCACGGTGAAATCAATGGTGTAGATCAGTTGTAGCGTCTCGGCCACGCCATTTTGTTATTAACTTCGCTAGACAGCCATAAACCTCGTAGAATCGGTTTTTAAGTACATCTTACATGTATACATAATGTATGTCTATAGTGTTCAAAAAATTCTAGTATCAAAATCAAAACACTATTGATGGCGTACAGGAAAAAACAAATGTATGGTACAATTTTATTTTTCATTAATTTGAGACGGACATTTCTTTAAAATTGTCGTGTTCCGAAAAGTTTTTCCCCCGTCGTCGTTGTCATTTCTTCAGCGTGAACCAGCCCTACTAGACAATGTTTTTAGAAAGCTAGGTAAATATTTATGGAGACTAAGATGTTCAATTGTTTCATAAAATGAATTGTTTTAAACATTTCTCAATATAAATTTTCAATTTAAAGGTATGTGCAAGCCAAAGCTATCAGCCTCCGTTCTGATGACGTCCATTGTAGGGGTTTTAGTGAGTAGAAATCTCACATAAGCCGATTCCCCCGAAAAAGTCCGATATCTATCAAAGATTTATCTTGCATGAACAATAAAAAACAGATTTCACAATATTATGACTTCTACGAATTAGTACGTCAATCGTTATATATATAATTAATGTGCCTAAAGATATACCCATATGACTGTGATACAATGTGTAGTCTTTTTTACGTATCTACCATATATCTAAAAAGATAAGATATATATTCGATATACTTGTTTAAAAATAACTTTATGACAGTTTGCTCTAACTACATTTATGTAGAAAAATTATATTTGGTGTATTTTATTTTACAACTTGAATTCATCAACTTTTTTCAACAACAACATTTTAATGCGGTTTTTACCTCGATTAAGATACTTTTTTACTAAAAGTTTAAACATATAATAAAATCTAATTAAATTTATTTTATAATTATGTAGAAAACATTTTGCAACTATGTGTACAATTAAACCAGCAAAACCGGAACGGATCGTATATTACGTAATTTATATGTTTAATCTTATAAAACTACTACATTTATTACATTTCAATTACATTGCGATGGGATACCATACAGTTAAGTAGGACACAGGTTAATGTGCGAATGATACTATAAAGCAGGATTGTGAACCTGTTCAGCCCATTGGAGCAGAAATGATCTCAATTATAACATCGAATGATACAAATAAAAGTACAAGTATTTCTTTTTTTTTAATATTATCGATTGACAAATATTCCATTGGTCTTGTGCCTATCTGGCCTGGGGGGTAACTGCGCAAAATTTTGCCTAAATTTAACAATGTGCTACATACATTTAGATTTTACATATCCCATTAGAATACATGCACATTTTGACGGTTTGTTTTTTTTTTAATTTTTTAATAAATAATTTCGTATAAAAATGATAAAACTTAAACAATGCTTAGATGTAGCTTATAACCATCTGGAAAATAGACTTTTTAAAAGCATATTCATTAAAAAAATGTATCATTTTATATTATTAAAAGTAGTACGTAAATATTACATCGTTATTTATTAATCAGGTATATGGATTAAACATGGCAACCCTGGTGACGTCACGTGGTGAAATCAGTGATGGCGTTTGTAAAACCGACCTTGGTCCGCTCCGAACACAATCGCCTCGTTGTTGCCGCTTTTTTACCAATGTTCAATAGCTATTTAATTTATCAGCCTTCAATTAAATCGAACGTTTGTCTCTGTAGAAGTTTTAGCAGTATTTCAACTGTAGTTTAAATTGCCAAAACATGATATGGATCATAAGACTTCCTTGCATAATGAAATCTTAAGATTGTTACTTCTTCTTTCAAGCATTTTTCCCAGACTTAATCAGGTCTTCTTTATTCTAGCCTAGGTATTGTTAGGTTAGTGATTTTTACGCAGAGCAAAAGTGCCTTCTGACCTCCGTAACCCAGACGGCCAGCCAGTAACCATTAAGACTAGATATTTCCCTAATTTGAGTAACAGTCGTCATCACGTGATTGTGATAACAACGACTGCTTTACGTGCACCAGAGATTTATACTATGTTGATGCATGTACACCAATATAATTTACGTCTAAGTTGAAGAGACTAAGACTATCTTTTATACTAAAGAAATATTTTTTTGGCACAATAATTGGCAAGCAAAGAAAGAACAAATGTCAATTTTCTACGAATAATAGAGACGTAACGTCACAGAAATGATTTCCATAGAAATCGATATTTTTTACGAGGAAGTCAAGAACTCGCATTAAATTTAACATTTTAAAATACCTCTTCTCAGTATTGTTAATTGTTTTCCTTAGAGCATAAATCTGAAGTCTCCGTTCTTCATCACGTTAGACCTTGCTCCAAATACTCCGATCCACGAAATATGCGCCTGAAATAATATTACCCGACTGCGGAGATGACGGGTACTGTGTTATGAGTAGGTATTAATGGTAGTCTTATGAGTGGTGTGTTGCTTAGCAACGGGTTGTTTATGTTATGAAAGAAAACATGGCGGCGTAGAGAGGATTTAGAAAGTAGACATACTCAATGAATTTAAAACACTTTTTTTTTTCCTTCCCTTTTTCCAAACTTTTAAAATTAAATTCTTAATCATACTCAGTAGCTTAAATTTATTCTTGGATTATAACTTAAGGTCTCGTTAGATTTGTCTTAAATCTGAATTTGTCATACACGGAATGCCTGAGGATGATGTATATGTATGATGTATAATAATTTCACAGTCAGTAATTATATTTACAATTTACCTATTCACATACCTAGTGTACAATAGTATGGAAGAATTGATGTTACACTTTTAAGCCGCGAAGGTTGGCACGCCAGTAGGCATGAAAAATTACTTCGAATGTTAAATCGTTACATGACACGGAACCTGATACAGATTGTTAGTAGTATAACAAATATTATAATCTATCTACTATACTATAAAATATTTATATAGCCCTCAAAAATAATCTTCAAGATTAACATATCGGCGGTTGAAAGGCTATTTGATCTGAGCGCCATTTTTTGACATATATATTTTTATACATATTTGGATAGAGAATAATTAGCTGATTCCAAATATGTATAAAATATGTATGTTAAAAAAATGGCGCTTAGGTCAAATAGCCTTTCAACCGTCGATATGGTAAATACATAATAATATATTATATTGTGTTTTTGTTAGTGTTTTTAATGTATTTAGTTTAGGTATATTATTTTTTTTTTAACTTAATATATTCTAAAATATTGTTGATTTACCGAAATATTTTAATGTGGTCAATAACACAAATGATACTTACTTCTTTAGCAACCTATTCATAATAAAGTTATAATTATATTCTTTCACGTTTATTTAAGTGTATTTCGAGTATCATGAATATTATTTGAAAAGATCAAAAGGTTTTATGTTAATTTTCGAATTTTGTGAACGCAAAATGTTTCACAAAGGCTCTCGGCAGATACAAATCTAGTACTCTGAGGTTCTCACGCCCTTAAAACTGAAGGGACTTGAATATCAAAAGCTCCAACAACTTGAGGCGCCCTTCGCGTCGCAAATTGTGACTTGATCTCAACGCAGATGTAAAGAGACGTCTACCGTATAATTAGTATGTCTCCTAAAACAATATTTGTTATACATTTAATTATTATTAATTTAAGGTTGTAAAATTATTCTTATTTTAGTTTTAATTTATAATAACGTAACCCATTCGTCGTATATAATAAACAAGTTAAAGGTTCATTAAAGAGAGACCATCAATTTGATATACCTAATTTAAAATGATTTCATAATCATACTTTATTACTTGATACCATCTACCAATCCGTAATGGAGCAGTGTTGTGGATTAAGCTCCCTAATAGGAGAAGAGGCCTATGAACAGCAGTGAGATATGTACAAGGAAATAAATCGGGGTATACCCCATATATTTACTCAGAAAGATTTCGGCGATAAAAGTAATTATGTGATAGACATACTTACATAAATGTAACAGCAATCTCCCATTTTAGACCTTCGTGCAGAAAATAAACGCTCCAACATAAAAATAAAAAAACTGAACGTATAACATTAAAACAAAAAAGTCTACCGCAAACACTATATCCAGTACGATTTAATTCGCGCTGTGTAAACTGCTTATCAGCTCACCACAACCGGGCCTGTCTAAACAAGTCCGATCAATTAATAGATAATGTTACTCAAACTGTAACAAGTTGGAACAGGGTTGCCAGTTGTCCGGAAAATCCGGGATTGTCCCGGTATTTCTCGTCCCGTCCCATGATATAGTAATTAAGCCTTGTTGTCCCGGAATCCGAAAATCTTGACGTTTGATGACCTTTTTTTGACGAGGATGACCTTTTTTTAGCTGAAATGGCACTTTTATAATAGGGGGAAGGAGCTCGACCTTTTTTTAAAGCTAAAATGGCACTTTTATGATAAAGAAATGGAGGTGTCGGCTTTTTTTAAGGCTAAACTGGCACTTCTATGATAGGGTAAAGAAGGAACCTTTTTTAGCTGAAATAGCATTCCTGTGATAGGGTTCCGCCGCTATAATTTTGCCACTGGTTGTTCTAGAATTGTCCCGGATTTGATATTCATTCCGGCAACCCTAGCTTGGAACATGCCGTCTGCTAACTCATGGTAATTATCCGGTACGATTCGCCGTTGAATCATTTTCACGCTATAATGATTCATTATTTAGATAATTATAATCATAAATATTTGTGTTTCGTATTTCTAATTACGTCGCTAAGTAAGAAAGCTTCGACTTCGAATATAATGTCTTGTTTTCTTACAGTACAAATACTAATTACCAAGATATTATTGTTATTTATTGCCATTGTGATTTCTCTAATTAATCAGTGGCCTTCATTCGACTTTCTGTTTATTTTTTTAATAAGACAATTTATAAATTTATTTTGTGTCGTATTTTCACATAGCTGAGAAGTAGCGTACGTTAACGCGTCTCTAGATAGCACAAATTTTAAAAGAGATAGAAAATTATTTCGCTCAGTAACATTAATGAAGTCTGAATATTTCAGACTTCATTAATGTTACTAAGCGAAATAAAAATTAATCATAATTTGAATTGATAATTAATAAAAATTAATCATCAATTCGCTATAACTCGTATCATAACATTATTAGTTATTAATCTCTACATAATTATATTTTTAGGTGCTCAATAGTAAAGTACATTTCGATTATATTATTTATATAATATATTGGTCTCCCTCGATTTCCTTTGATTTACGTTATTAGAGTTTCCTAGTAATATTTGTTGGAGATAAATTAGAGGTTTAGTAGCCGACGCAACAGTTTGCGCTGATATTATTGTTTATTATATTCCGTCGGATTAATCTGAGCCGCTCATTTGTTAGACACATAAACATTCAATATGGGTTTGGCTATTGTTATTAATTAGGGGATTATTCTAATAGGAGAATATCAGCAAGCACGGTTCTATGAGGCGTCATTGTATGGATACTAGTTATTTAAGATACAGGAACATTCGACTTCAGAACGCAAATTACGCAATTTTGTTTACCTACCGATTTACTGTACTTTTTACCATTATAAAAGTATATGCAAATACAAAATGAATCAATTACATACATAAGTAGAGAAATAAACGAAACAAACAACTTAAAAAATACGCGCCAAATTGAATCTTCTTCGATGAAAATTTCCATTTGCGCGCTTAGCCTGTTTTTCTGTGGTACTCACCACCTGTGCCCAGGTCGAGCCAGCTCCATATGTACATATATAAGTAGTCAATAGTCTAGTCTTTCCCACGTAGCAGAGTACGTGTTCAGTGAAATAGTGGCGGCCACGGTAAACAACGCGTGCCTCGTGTTCAGCCTCGTCGCGTACATGTACGTTGTTCGACATGATAGACTACGGGCATTCGAGGACACGCACTCCATAAAGTTTATACAAGGTCACTGCGTTTAGGAGACTTGTGCAAAATTGTTACGTTATAATTTTGAAAATAATTCTTTGAAAGAACTTAATTTAAAGAAGAGCATGGATGTGTGGATTGGAAGACCTTGTTCAACAGAGACAAGAATGGCGCACTTTCGTTTACAAGATTGTATCTGCATTTGACGAAAATCGATTAAAAAATCTCAATTACAAATACCTTCTTAGAAAGTCCCGGATGCGTCAAGGATGACATCTCTCTCTCTCTTTCTCTCTCTCTCTCTAAAGAAATTGGTTCATAAGATACAGTCCGTTGGCAATGGATGAATGGATGGACAAGCAGACGGACAGATGGATAGAGGCTTGTTAATAGAGTTATCTTGGCAATCTTTGGGTACAGAAGTGGCTTCCGAGCCACTAGATGTGGTTACACACATGTTCGAGAGGGCAGTGAATGGGCATACGACAGCGTTCCCGTCACTTCTCTGTCTCATCTGTCATCTCAGCCATCAATGGCCATCGCCTCGCCTCGTCGGGTATCTATCGAAGATTTCTACTGTTAATTCGCCAATTAAAACACCTAATTGTACTAAAAAATACACATTTATTGTGTATTATTTCATTGTGTAACATGTTGTGCGGGTTTGCGCATTTGTTTGTCAAATTCGTTGGTCATGCGTACTAATGTCCGTAGAATTACGGACAATATTACTGAACCGTGTAAAGCCATATTTAAGCTGCAAATATGTTTCCGGCTCACACAATTGCATATTGAATCAAGCTAATTATTTACACATTAGATTAATTATATTGGAATAGGTATATCACATTCAATATTATTTGGAAAAGATTAATTGTTGTATATTTTATTATTTATAAAACAGTTTATTTTTGAGAAACTTTAATAAATTTCGGTATAGTGGTTTTTTAATGAATAAATGAAATAAAGCAGGAAATACTGTCTGAACATATTGTTATTGCTAAAGTACCACGTGTAAGAACAACATATAGTAGCTATATAATGTTTAATGCTATACATTATGCTTCAACTATAAAGGTCCAGGAGTCCATCCCTAAGGGATAATACAAAATTCATTACTAATACGATTCGGGATCGTTACAACAAACAGAGGGATTTTATAGACTTTTATATTTATTGTATCAGAGCTAATGGACTCCATACAACGGGATTTCCTGTAAATAATCGTATAATAGTCAATATTTTCCATTGTGATTGTTATTTATTTTATATAATCATTTTATGGATTGAAAAATGTATTTATTATTACGTTCGTATTCGTATTTTCCGTATAAATATTGTCCCCTATTTACCATGAGTAAATTTTAGAATTTTAATCAAATAAATATTTCGAATCAATTGGTATTCTAATCATCACTAACAAAACACGCTTTTCAGACTAGGGATGTTTTGGAGCTCTGATTATCCGAAACTACCGAATAATTATAAACCGTATCTCAATCCTGTATAACATTATTTCTATATCTGTATCCAGATAACCATAACATCTCTATTTCATGCATGTATGAATCTCTGTAAAACGTAAAAAACATAACGAGTCAAAGCGTGCTTTGACAATCGCTAGTGAACTCAAATCGAATCAGCGAGGCGCCGGAGCCAGCAGATCTGTTTGATTCATGTCTCGGTCATCATGCGCTTTCGAATGTGGTGGAGCGTGTTCCGTTAACGATTTTATTGCCAAAAAACATATCCAGCTGTATTTTAGTTTAAAATTTCATTAAAGCTCAAATATACTATAACCGAAATTATC
Organism: Junonia neildi neildi; assembly: GCA_018234505.1. Lineage (NCBI taxonomy): Eukaryota > Metazoa > Arthropoda > Insecta > Lepidoptera > Nymphalidae > Junonia > Junonia neildi. The sequence continues at coordinate 2,542 of DVVJ01001080.1, read as the reverse complement.
CGAAACCACCGTATAATCCGAAATAATTACAAACCGTACCTGAAACCAGTATAACATTATTTCGATATCCGTATATCCGGATCAAAAATGTCATAACCAAAACATCTCTATTTCATGCATGTATGAATCTCAGTAAAACGTAAAAAACATAACGAGTCGAATGCTTTGACAATCGCTAGTGAACTCAAATCGAATCAGCGCGGCGTCGGAGCCAGCAGATCTGTTTGATTCATGTCTCGGTCATCACGCTTTCGAATGTGGCGGAGCGTGTTCCGCTAACGAACGTGAATATTCACATAAATCTTCTATAGTTTTTATGTAAGATTATACGTCTTTTAATACTCATTTGTTTAGTTTCCTTGCGTTCAGATTCTGTAACCTGTTTCAAACTATTTAATATAATTAATTAATTATAATGTAATTTGAGTCTTGAAAAGGAAAGACAAACTTATTAACATTACTAAGATCAATAATATTACGAATTGTAACAAATTATTTATGTACTCGTTTTTCCAACACATATTCTTTTTGATTATAAAGAAATTCATGCAAAAGAAACATGTCGATCAAATTAATCCTTTTTGTTTCCCTTTCTTGTTTTTATTCTAACAAATAACATGAACACCTTCCTATATGTATGTTACATGGAACATAATCTGTTTTGTTTATATTATCCCCTTGAGCTCCTTTGTCTCCTCCGGGAAGCACGTCTCGCTTACCTGACTATTATCATAAGTATCTTTGACACAGTTATCTCCATGAGATCATCATGTCATATTTAAAGCCATAGTTTTTTGTATTCTCTTATACTCATTCAGGACTTATTGTAAGTGCTATAAATTACTATCCCAACAGCAACAAAAGTACTCATTATAATCGCTAGAACAGTACAAGCAGTGACATTTTCAAAATAACGAGATAATATTCCGTAATGTTCCAGAAACTCTTCATAAATGTGATATTCCAAGTCTGAGTAGTCATGATGGCAAGATATCTTTTTAATATCAGACGTCAGTGGAGACGAAAGATCCAGTAAAAGTGTATCCGAATGAGGCCAGTGGACAATGTAACAATGAGGGGACGACCATTCTCGGTAATACTGCAGCGATTGTTGCTGATCGAAAATATTCTACGGTTCAATGATATTTTTCAGTTCAGCATTTGAGGATTTGATTTCATATCGACTTTGTAGATATAACGAAAATACTGTCTACTAGGGCTGTCTTATTTCAACATTGCTCTTTGTTGTTAAATGATTTTATTTATTTCATCTGTACACCACAGTTATAAAGTTCGATAAATTAGGTATTTTATTACGTGTAACTATCCCGTTTCCTCCACACACTGCTTTAGTAATGCTTTGTTATTTGATAAACTGCATCTAATATAAATTTACCTATATAAAGACCTAGAACAGTTCCAAGGGACTAATAAGCAACTGCACGACAATTAAATCCTGTTGTCGATATTTTCGTAGCATTCAAGAGAAATTGATTTAGATTCCACGGTACCACATTGACAACGGAAAGGTTTTCATATATTACAATGTCAATATTTATAGCTTAAAGCGACCACTTACCATAAAAAGGTCCATTTGCTTTATGCCTTCTATCTATTGATAAAATGACGTAAACATTGTATTAGGTTTTCACGTAAAATCACAAATTTATGGTATATAATAAGATAAGATAAAAATAATGTATCTAGTTATATTTGTAGAACATAATTTTCATTCAATCAATCAGTCACTCATGTAGGTGTATTTGGGATTACTTTACCTAACGGCCTCCCAAACTAATTTGTTATATTTTGTAAACATATCCGGTTTAGCGGATTGCGATTGAGTTTTGCGGATTGAGTTTGGTGGATTCTGCGATTTTTTTTCTTGAGATATCAGGGTGAGTAACTTTTTACGATAGCAGGCAGGATTTGTCAAAAATATGTAATCTGTGATGATAAAACGAATTTTAATTATTTAGTATGATGATGAATTACAGTAATTAGAAAGTGCTATCTTATAGAAAGGACTTTCTTATTATCTTATATTATTTTTCTAATAGGATAAGCATAGAGGAGGAATGTTTCAAGCTACATGGCTTTAGAGTTCGACTGAGCATTACATTTTATAGTCAAGTAGAAAAGACATATAGTAAGTAACGTGTTTGGCCATGTTGCAAGAAAATAAAACGTGCACTTGACTTTTATGATACTCGCTAAGCCGCCCTTATACGAACATTGCCAACCCTTATAACAATATCAGCACTAATTTGCGATATAAAAATATACATCAAGCCGAATATTCCAGCCACGACAGACTTTTTTATCATCTGCACCAACTGGAAGGCGTGTTTGTCTCATGATATTCATGGTAAATGCTCCGCTTGTTTGGATATGGGATCATAATGTTACTCATCGATAATCTTTTTTAACACGCTTTTATTAGGTCGGGATGTATGTATGTATGTATCAGCGTTGCCAGATTTTTTTCTTGCCAAATCGGGATTTTGAAACTTTTTGGGTGAAAAAAGCGGGATTCTTTCGT
>DVVJ01001079.1:0-12292 GCA_018234505.1 Junonia neildi neildi | reverse complement strand
AACACAAATTTAGCACTTGAAAATCCAGCAGTGCTAGCCAGGGTTTGAACCCGTGACCTTTGGTGTAGATCGACGTGTTCGTACCACTAGGCCATGTCGGCTCTCTCTTATTGTAATAACAATATGTGAAAATGCATATAAATCATGATAAAATACCTTTTTTCCCACTCACTTGAAACTTAACTACTTATTAGTACCAATGTGACTTATTGTACTTAAATGATTGCATTTCATAGTATTTCAGTATATAGGTACCTAATTTTAAATAAAACGTTTTCATATATGACGATGTTATGTAGAAACATTATGATATTTTTACATTGTGCTTGTAATCATGCTTTGTAGTTTACGCGTCTTAATACTGAAGCTTCGATTTTTGTCATGATTTAATTCGTAAAATACCTAGGTGTACGGCAGGAATCGACAAAAAATCTATACATTATGAGATATACAAATACGTACGTATTAAACTACCAACAGTTTCAAAGGAATATAAAAGCTTTAGTTTTTGCAATTAATAAATGTATAATGTACCTTATAACTACATACATATATTCGCTATAAGATAGTGATCCATATGTATCTTGAAGGTTTCTGTGAATGCCTGACTTACTACGCAGTGTTCAAAGCTCAAACCACTGAACGGATTGGGTTGTTTGTCACACAATGTCATTATAAAGTAGACGTGCACTAAGAACGTAGTTTTAAAAATTCATGAAAAGTTTAAATTATTTAATTTAATTTAATTACGGGGTTTTATACGGGGTTCTACAGATGGCGTAGTTGTTAACATTTAACATTTAGAACTTAAAAAGTATATAAAATTCTTACCTATTTTTGTGCTTTTATCTATAACTTTAAACTTTAAGTAAGTCTTGCATGCATTTATATTTTTTGTCTTTCTGCGTGAAATACTTAAGTATATCATGCGAAATAGCCATAGAATATTTAGAATATTTTTAGTTCATTAAATGGCAAGGATAATAATGAGTAAAATGTTGATAAAAAAGGAACGGATTCTGGTAAATATTTTATTTATCTCATGAAATAAAAGTTCAGCCAACTATTATGTATGTGTGTTTTAACTTTGTAAGCTGTAAAAACAAAAAGAAAGTTTATTATTATCTTTTTAACACTTAGTAAAATTAATGTAAGCAATTTAGCATTTAAGACTTTATGAAACAGTTAAAGTTAAGTACAGGTAATGTACCCTAGCGTCTACCTGCGGCATAATAAACGAAATACGAAGGATATATTTGAGCTAGTTCGAGTGGATCTCCAGCGCGCTGCCAAGTCTAAGTCGCAAAACGCTGCTTACTGCTTAGAATACACTGTACGCGATATTTATTAAAAAAAGTTAAAGAAAAACAAAGCAAAGTCGCTGTAGGCGAAAACGGCTAGGAAGGCATAATATATTTCTTTATATTATAAATATATATCAAATACACTAAAGTCTAATACCTAGTGATTTAAAAGTTAAGGATTTTAATCAAAATTGTGGTTTGGAGTTAGTGGTGATTTTTTATCGAATTACGTGACGAAGTAAAAGGTTTAATATTGTCTGGAATTGTAGTAAGTATGTCATTGTTTGCCGTATACTTTAGTATATCGCACCTTTGGAATAAAGGGGAATCAACCTTAAAAATTGTAATACCGGAAAATATGAACTATAGAGCTTATAATTAATCTTAGAATTTTGAGTTAAATCTCTATTGCTTTGGATATGCGATTCTTTATTGTAAGTTTTCTCTAAAATAGCCTTGGTAACTATACTTACGTAGAGCAGTGTCCCAATATTTTAACGTCATTTATAAAACCACAATATTATTCTTAAATTAATATATTTACGTAAGCCGCGGTATATTATTTAAATGCCGGATAGCATACCCGTGTAACCCTTACCTTAAGACCCGGGTGGATGCCAGCCCCCTCGTTTACCCTGCTTACCGCTACCAGGCGAGCATAGCGTACTGAGAATTTTAACGGAATTAGTCGCGAGCCCGCCTGCAGGGCGCCGCAGTAACTCACCGCACGTACAACCTGCAACCTTGTTATGAATTCCTGGTCCTTATAACGCTGGGTATAAAGGCTACAATGAGAAATAAAGAGTATAAATGTCGCCTATCGTACTAGGAGCGATGGAAGGAGCTGCCGCCCACCTCCACACCTAGTTTTAGCGCCTAGTAACTCGCGAGGTGTCTACACGCAACAGAATTAACCAACCGAAAATAAGGGTAACCGACTTTAAAGGAATGAGGTACTGTGCCAGGCATGAGATTGTAGGCAGCGCTTATACGTAGCTTACCATACAAATGCGGACAAAAAAATACTTCAACGTTTAAATTATTTATCTAGTTTAATTATGAACTAACCGAAGTGATATTTAATTCATATGTTTATTGTATTTATTAAAGATAATCGAAATACGTTTTCGATTATTTTCAACTGTAAATAATTGTTCTGTAATTTATATTCGTAAACCCACCCTTACATTTGAGGAAGTAATATACGATTGGTTTTTTAAATATTTGTTCAGTGTCTACTTTGGTTGATCACACATTCTAACCGCATAAGCTTTGAAAAGAAAATGAAACATGTAGGTTATATTATAAAAATATTACCTTTTCTTTAATTTTTTGTAACTATTTAATTAAATGCCGTCAACAGTTATTTCCAAGGAGTAATTAAATTAAGAGTATAAACAATAAATTGCAAAAAGTTTATCGGTATCGGAACGACATGTATATTAAAATACGCACAAATTTAAATAAATGAATTTTATATAGTAATATTAAAATCTACCAATGTGCACCAGCCTTTACTGTTGGTAAACTTCATACGTGTGTAGAGAGCATTATTCTTAAAAGAAATCAATTTTAAAACATTAGAAAAGTTCGTGATTAGGTCGACATGTCACGAAGGGCGGTTTTAGTGCCTGCGTTCATTGCATGGGGCTATTACTGCCCTTTATGTATTGACCTATTTAAATTTTAAACGATTAAATACTCTATTTCGTTTTAAATAAGGTTCTATTTTCTTTGTGTGATGTGCGTTGGGTTCATATGAATAGTGGACCCATCTTATCCGATGATAGAAGGGTAATAATAATGGTGTACATTTATGGTTTAACTTCAAGTTAATTTTATGGATAATTTTTTACATTTAAAAATAAAGTAAAAAAATCATATAGGTATGTATATATGTATGTATGTATGTGTATTTATTTTATTTTTTAGAGCTATTATGAAAAACATTCAAAAATTGTACTAGGGACGCAGATGTTGTAAAGGTACCTATCGAGACAAAACAGTTGAAACATACTTGTCTAAGTACTTTGCTACTAAAAGCAGTATAATTTTCTATACCTGTAATAAAAGTCTCATATTCTGATATAGTTATACGTATGTTTTGGGACCGGGGGCAGACAAAAATCAGGCTCGAATGAGTTTCAGGGCCTCAATAAATGTTTTAAGGGTGCGTAAATCATTACCGCCCGACCCGACGGACTCGGTTCGTCATGACGTACACGAAGGATGATGTGGATACGGTATTTTTATTTTTTATTATTTCATTATTTTGTACTATTATTAATAAGGAGGAAAGATTTGTATGTTATGTAGTGTATGTAACAAATGAATTAAACTCTTGGTGAGATTCCAAAAATTGTATCACCGTTAATATGCATCATTTTCCCACATTGATATGGGCTATATTTTAAATAAGTATACATGTGTATAACTCTTGATAATTCTGAAGATTGCTCCTTATCTATATTTATAAAAAAATAAAATAATATAATGAATAATCATGACATTTTTAGAACCGCGACAACTAGAGTTTGGAAGAAATACGTATTCATTTCGTTGCATGAAGATTTACTAAGAATGTTTTTTTGTAATTCCAGTTCTAAAACGAAGGCTTTAAAACTCCTAAATTTTAAAATTAAACAATGTGTTTCTTTCTATTATAAGCTGTATACCGTTAGCAAAAGCTAGTTAAATATAAAGGCAACAAGTCCCTGTCGTTACTTTATCTATCAATGCTAATACGTTTGATGTTTTAACATTTTCAAATAATTAGTTTTATTTTTATTAGTTGTATTTTAAGATAAACGGTCCGATGATATCGTTATTTACATTGTAAATGTCAGCTATGCAACGGTATGTCAGCTGCAGATGTAGTTGCCCCTTGGAACATATTATACTTATTTAGTACATACTACTAGCTAAAATTATATTTATTTTGTAGTAACATGTTTGTAAAATATATCGAATATTTAAAATTATATATTACAACTTTGTGGACTCAAATGATATCTACAATTACTTGATGAGAAAATTTTGTACCATTATTTTTAGAATAGGCCTATAGAGGGGTATGAAAAGCACACTTTAATTCCATGTAGAGAAAAATGCTGAACAATTTCATATGAAATGTATTACAAATATAAAACTTAAAAATTAATAAATTATTATCACATTTAAATTTAAAAAAAATGCTTAAATTTTATGAATCAATGTAATCAAAATACAAAAACTTCATACATTCTGAAAAAAAAAAATAAAGTGTCACCAAAATATACACTTCGAGTTAGTTATATTGCCTCATCCTAATTCAGTTTCAAAGTTATGATCTCCTGGTAGTTCGGTCCCGGCCTCACCCGCGGGAGCCCTTGCTACAACTCAACCCCATATAATCTGCACTGACAGCGTCGCGGCCCGACCCGGCCTCTAATGCTGTATATCTTATAGCTTATGTTATCCTGGTTGCTAGCTATTTATGGATAAAATGTTTTCATGCCTTCCTAGTTAGTAGTTATAAAAAATGCCCTTTAAAGAAAAAATATTTCTTGCAATGTAAAAAAAGTTTTATCGGAGTCGAATAGAAATGTAGAGCTTATGATGTACAAAATAAAATAACTTCAAAAAAATTATTTTAGTTTTGACACATGAGTAAAATTTTAACAAATTGCAAATAAAATTTATGTAAGACGACTAACTAATCTTTTAGTTTGCGGTGGTATTGTGACATAATAAGTACTTGTGACTCAAAAACAATACAACCTCTGAAATTAATAATTGAAATAATTATCCTATCATTACTTTCAATATTACATTAGACTAATGCTATAGGTACCTAGTTAAAGTTATACTTTTCACGTTTCTCATCAAGCACCAAAAACGTCTTCGCTAATTTCAATCTTCCCCCTATCAGAAATATTTGTGTGCCGTTCCATGCCTTTCATTGTTCGGGTTTCTAGTTTGATAGACGCGGTGGCAAAACTTTTTCTAGGGTCTCGGGTTCCCCCTTGCGGCTGGGGAGGGTTACTATTAAATAATCATTTCGGACCCGTCGTAGGTGCGTTCGCTTTACTCCCTCAAATTAGTGCTCCTCGTGCATTATGCGTGCCTGGTTCTTAACCATTAAAATGACATAATAGTAAATACATTTTCGTTGCCAGACAGACAGACGGTCTTTTTTCATGAGTACTTTTGAACGAAACAGGTTTTAGATGGTAGGTATGTTGTATTTCCTTTTAGCATTGTTATTATATCTTACATTTTGTATATTTAAACTACACAATGCGATAACATAATATTAAAAAAGTATATGATTAAAACCATATCTTGTTTTTTAATTTATGAGTAAAAACAGTTTTCTATTAGGTTATTCGCTAATGTTAAAACCGCAAAGCCGCGTTGCATTTAGAGATGAGATTACAGAATATGTACGCTTGCTGTATCGGAGCAATGCCTAAATATAATCTCTTATAAGGAATCTACACCCACGTACTCATGAGGGTATGACTCCCCCTCAGGGTGGCGGAGGGAAACCTCTTAATTATTGTCACATATGAATTATTTTGATATTGACGCCCTCTTCTCGCTACTAACTGAAAACCTTTGCGATCCTTCTGTCCGTTGTAATAAGATTAGTAAGTGCTAAAATATTAATGATAACTTCATTGTCCTAATTCATGTGTAACAAGAAATCGTAGATTCATTAACTTTACTAACAATCTATTTCTAAAATACCTGTTTTTTTATAAATAAACGTGTTTAAGATAAAAATATAAATAACTGAAAGCGTAAATTAATATCACACCAATAACTTAATTAAATAGAAAAAAAAATTGATCGTCAAAACTTTTTTCAATTAATTATGTTAAATAAATAATAATTTATATTTTTAATAATAACTCTAACTAAAAATTGACCAGCTCAAATAATAAGCATTTCATGATATGAAACAACGTTTGACCCGCTTCGTTTTAATGACCGTGCACCAATTAGGCAGTGCCTGACCTACCGAACGTGGTAATCCCAGGCCGGTTCAACAAACGTCATAGTGTACCAACTTTAATTTTCCAAATTCACCTGCCGTTTATGTAATTCGCCTCCACCATACATGTGGTGCCCCCTAGCGGCCGGGGTAGTCTAATGTAAGGCCGGGGGAGGTACAGGCGACGCTCACGAAAAGGAAAGGGTGGGCACCGAGCAATTTTTTTCTGATTTTTCCCCTCCGCCCTTTTTACCCCGATAATACCCTAATGGTCGCTCGCTTCCTTTTCGGCGGATTTTTTTTGTCGGCGAAGATCGAGACGTATTTTTTACCCGCTCGTAATTTCCTCGTTTCCCAGTGAAATGAAAAATAAACGGCCGATTCTTCTATTGACACGTGATTCCGTGCTCGGACGTCGTGCGGAGATTGCCACTTGTTTTTGTGTTCATTAAAAAACAATGATTACTGAAAGGACACGCCATGTCATTGTGAAAATAATTTTTCTATTTCCTTTAATACGAATCCTTGATTAGTCTGCTCCAGTTTTTTATACATTTCAGCGTACATAGTTGCAACAGTACATTGTGTGACGTGATTGATATGTGTGTCGGGAGTTAAGAGATAAAATATGTATATTTTGTAGAGAAGTTACTTTTTAATTATTTTGTGTGTTTCTTCTAAGTTCGATAAAATCTAAGAAATTATCGACTTACAAATAGTAATTGCTGTTTTTATAATTATAGATAAAACAATTATAATTTAATATTAATTAATTGTTTTATTTGTATGGGGGTGTTTTTATTTATTAACTTGATTGGTATGCCTAGACGACATTTTAATGGCTTTATTTATTAATTGGATAATATTATTTAATAAATTGGAATGTTTCTTTCACACAATATTTTAAAACCTTTTCTTTATTCCGATAAACATAGTTCCTTCCTAACTAGCCTTCGATTTTCGAAGCATATAAATGCACGATGAAAAAAAAAGTAGGAAAAATAGAGAAAAATCGGGAAAACTTTCCCCCTCTGCGGGGATCCTTCTTGCCACCTACCAGGCGAGCAGGGGCGCGCAGGAGGCTAGGACGTCCGTTGCTAAGATTAATACGGCACCGTACGCCCGCCCGACGCCGCAGCTTTCATTAAAAATACTGGAGACCCCGATGGGTTAGCCGGCGCCGACTTGTATTAAGATCGGTACTATGTACCGAAGTTACAATACTGTTATGGGTATAGGTTGGTATTTACACGTGAAATTGAAAAATATCATCCTTTTATTATTGACAAGATTGTTTTCATTTTCATTGATTTACTACTATTTGTTTTGTCCAGTTTTCTATTAAAAAATATAACAGTTTAAGTCAGCTAACACAAGACGAACAAAGTAATATTAATTTTAGAGCAATTACCATCACATACCAATACAATAGGTACGTATTTACGTTTCGCGATACGGTTATAATTTCCGAAACAAAGGAATTTCGTACGAATTAAGGAAGACTGTACAAAAGGCTTTACGGCCGGATATTCAATTGAAAGTTTATCTCCTACAGTCAGACGGCATCCTTCATATCATACTCCACTTAATGCAGCGTATAAAGAGAGGGTCAACATTTCAACGCGTTGATTTATTTGTATCGAGACTCATAAGTTTATCTATATACTTATTATAAAGAGGAAACGTTTGTATGTATGTAACGAATAAACTTAAATACTACTGAATTGATTTCAAAATTCTTTCACTACTAGTTGGCAACATTACTTCAGATTAACATAGGCTTTATTTTAAGTACCTAAATAATAATATTTTATAATCTTTGTTATGTCCGTGTAAAGCCGGATCGAATTCTTCGTATAACAAAGGGTCATTCGCATTCAAATTTGAGATTTATTGACCATTCGCTATTTCTTCGCACAGACTAAACAATCTTAAAAAGGTATAAAGGCTATGTAATATAAAATATAAGTATATGTTATTACGAAATGTAGCGTTCTAATAGTGAAAGAATTTTCTAAACCGGACCAGTATTTTTTGAGTTCATTTACATACATTCATACAAATCCTTAAAATAATATAGATATAGATAGACATAATTACTTTTCGCTTAAACGAGACTATAAATGAATGTTTAGACACATGGATGAACGAATGATGAACTTCATTGTGAAAGTTTACAGTGAAAATATTAACTTTATTGCTAAAACATACTCTACAAGGAGAATTTTCTCACGCACATATTCAGAAAATGCTCATTTAGCTTTACTTTGTTTGAACCATTGTTTCTAAAACTTCTTTTTCCGAGTGCACTTTCTATCTTTCTCTTTTTGAAGCAGACAGCGGTCGCGTCTAGATGATATTTACTGTATTATGACCTGTATATACCTAACAGTTCAGGTTAAATGTTTTTATTCTTTATGCAATAATTGAATCTATTCTAAATTAGCTTAGTGGGGTTGTTCTACTATTATTTATATATAATATAATTTATGTTCAAAATGTTAACGAAAACAATACAAAAACTTAATGTTATAAAAAAAACAGTCACTCAATATTTTTAAAATAAAAAACCCTTTTTCGTCAAAATATTCAAATTTTACCTTTCTCCACCACACAACAAAGTATGTAAAATATTTTCCCAGAGAGTACCAAGGCGACATAACATAGTAGTAGGGCACATCGAACGTTTCTAAGCAAGTGCGGTTTATTATTCCTTAGCTGCGAACACCCCATGACCCCCTGGTACCGACTCGTAGGCAAAAAGTACACCCCCCACGCTTACGCTTTTAAACCTCAAGCGTCCAAGTACTGGGAATATGAAATTTTCGAAATGATAAAGCCGGTAAATAATAACTGCTGTACGCCGGGCACGCCGGCCGTCTAAATGTACCGTGCGCATGAAAAGGCCGTGTTTTATATTTTTAAAAGTTTTATTTTTATTTGTGAAATGTTTTAAGATTGTTTCTTGTGCATTGTTTTTATGAATTCTTTTTTTGATACTTAATCTGAGTACATTTTTCTTAAATAAAATAAAATGTTATATTTTCTTTGTTAACAAACAAGAAATCGATTTACAAAAAAAGCGATGGTTATCTAAAATGTACATCTAGTTGACTTTAAAAAACAAAAAACTTTTTCTAAACTCAGATTAATCAACACACCAATATAAAAAATATTGAACCAATAAAGTCGAAAAGAAAAAAGCGTTTTTAATTCCATCCCCTTGAATATTTAACGCGGCAAAACCAACATTTGGAAAATATGGTAAAAAAAATCAAGTTGACTTTTCTGTAGCGAGTACACGGGCAGCAGCAGGGTTCATGTGTCTGCTTTCACATTACCCACTCGCAAGGCGGCACCCCCGGCCGCCCGCTGCGCTCCTAGTACCTACCCGCTTTTTATTCCTTCCTGCCGTCGAAAGTAATCAATTTGCGACTTAATTAATTAAGAAAAAAGCTCTTTGTAAGCATTTGACGAGAATGAGCGGTAATTTAGTTTTGATTATATGCCATATTAGATGTGTTTAAATTTTGCGGCTGGTATAAACACGACAATTCGCTCCGACTTCCCACGAAACAACAAAGGCTTTAAAAAAGTTATACCCATATGGTAATTAAAATATAGTCTTATTATGGTTGATCAGGGAAAATTTAGCATTCTAATGATGAAAGAATTGTTTAAATATGTTCAATAGAAATCTCTTTATATACTCTTTAACATAATAATGTAGATACAAATCGTCGTTGCGCGTGCAATACCGCGTAACTACATTTTAACACAAGTTGAAATTTAAACCCTAATACAATATTATTTCGTTCTAAGTTTGAACTTCTAAAAAAACAGTTACGCGGTATTGCACGCGCAACGACGAAATGTCTATTAAAATCGAGACATCTACAAGAGTTTACATGACAAGTGACTTAACAGTGGTCTACGACATTACAAGAAAACAGTTCCACAACATATCAAAACTCGAAAACATACCTTAATTCGGACATATATAATGTGACCCAATTCCGTCCTAATGCCGGCTTCCTACAAATACTTTTCCCTTAGTTTCGTTTCACCCGATATGGTTGTTATCTTGTTAGAGACGAGGGTACGAAGGGTCTAGCCGGTATATAGAAGGTTCGCGTGCCCCGCTCACTATTTATAACTGTTCACGATAAACCACCGGTCTTATATCAAAGACGACTTTTTGCAGGAGGTAAAAATATGATGGGGTGCTGCAGCAAATAAAGTATTTTTAGTCCTTGCTAACTTAATTCGTTTTTAGTTTGTCCTTGATATTATAAACATCTATATTTATATGTATACGTGAGGAGAATACTTCATTCCCCTCAGATTTAAAAGAAGCTAACTCAAAAAATTCAAATACTGAAAAATGGATCTTAAAACTATAGAGCTTATATCGATTTTAGTGATTAGATGACTTTTAAGTTAGCTCCCTTTACCTCTGAAGGTGCGACATTTTTACGAAAATTCGGCGAACGTGGAAATATGTAGATTAGCATACCTAAAGTTTGATAAGGATGCATAAAACTATTTCATTTTTATATAATTTAAAATAAAACGCTCACGACGACACTACTATATCGATGCACTTTTTGACCTATGTAATGTAAAATTTATTATATTTTATTATATTATCAGTCAAAATACTATCAATTGTCAAGCTGTTTGTCTGAATCCTAAAAAAATTAAATGCCAAAACTAAAAAGGATTCATGGTCGATTATATCAACCACATAGTAGCCCGTTAATACGTAATTATAGTATCAATAAAAGATTCCTATGTCGACTTTACATTTTATTTATTATATTTGTTCCTAATAAGGAGCAATAGACAATAAATATATTTTTTATATACTTCTACCGTTAACGTTATTTAAGCGTGAATGAACAAATGAAAAGTTATGGTCTATTCCATTAAATTAATATTGCATAATCACTTCATGATCAGTTTTTGTGTTTCGATTGTAAATTATGTCAATGAATAATACATAGAAAATTAATTTAATGTTATGTGGAAAATAATTTATTCATTTGATAATTACCGATCCGTTTTTTTAATGGTATTTTACCCGACTGTAGAAGGAAGGTGATATTTTTTGAGTGTATGCGTTTATGTTAATTTTTTGATACACACTGTCGCTCACAGTAATTGGTAGTTGTAACACCTAAGATGCCTTTTTGTGATTCAGATATAGGGTATAATGTATTTTTCATTTTTCTTTTCAGTCTTCTCTATCAGCGATTTTGATTGTTCATATGGATGCGCCCTCATTCATTATGTTTTTCCTTGCTGACAAGAGATGGCGTGCTGCTTCAATATTGAGATTTCACTATTTGTCAAGGATAGTAAAAGTAAAGTAGTAAAGTATGTAACTGCCCGTATATCCCACTGCTGGGCATAGGCCTTTTCTACCTACCTGCCTTATTAGGTAGAGAGTTGAGGAGCTTCAACCACCACGGTGCCACGGATAGGTGGATACCTATACATGCGTCAGAATGTATACCGGCACATACAGGTTTCCTCACGTTGTTGTCCACCGCCGAGCACGAGATGAATTTAAACACAAACTCGACAACTCAGTCGAGTCAGCTAGAGTTTAAATCCGCGATCACCGGATCATCTCGGCATTTTCATTTACTGTAATCGATTAGTGAAAAACTTGCACTAGACACTAAATATATACGGGAATGGCAGCGGATGCGCATGGGAAAGCGATCCCGCAGCCTCTCCGTTTCTGTGCTGATAGCGGCCATCACAGAGGTTTTTAGTGAGTGCAATCTCACATAACCCAACCTTCCCCGAGGAGTCAGGTATCTAAGAAGATTTATCCTGCTCAACAAAAAATACACTCTAAACATATCGACGGTTGAAAGGCTATTTGGTCTAAGCGCCATTTTTTAACATATATATCTTTATACATATCTGGAATCAGCAAATTGTTCTCTATCCAAATATGTATAAAAATATATATGTCAAAAAAATGGCGCTTAGACCA